>CAUYSK010011797.1:0-88655 GCA_963575035.1 Avahi laniger | reverse complement strand
AGCTAAGACATTTCCTGTAGGAATAAAAAAGTGCTAACAAAACTACTTTATAGGAAAACTGTGTTGAATAATATTTTCCAATTTGCCTATTCCATGAACAAATTTGATATGTAAGGATTGTAATAGGAGGAGAAAATTTCCAAGGAAGGATGTAATTACGTAAAAAGGAGAAAGGATCCTTGGGGCAAGATAGCCAACCAGAGACAAAGCTCAAAGGACCATCCCGGTAGAAGAGTTGAGGATTGGACTGAGGAGAGCGGAGAGTGAGAGTGATTATTGCTCAGAAGTGGAACATGCGGACAGAGGACCAGTGGAGTCCAGGAACACCACCAGGAGGAACTGAGCAACGGAGAGAGAGGAGGATAGAAGGAAGCAACTGGCATGAACTCACTCCAGAGAGTTCCGGAGCCCAAGGAAAGTGCAAGGATTTTTTTCTTCCTCCCCTCACCCGGTTGCCTGAGACCAGCAATGGGAAGAAGGACTTGGAAAAAAGAAGAAAAAAAAAGCATCACCTAGAAGAGAGAAAGATTCTTGCAGATAGACATTAAACTTAATGCATAAAACTTAGTCTTTCTCAGATGGCCTAATCCCCAACCAATACATTTTTAACTATTTAGAATAAATGGAACAGGTAGTACAAATAAAGTAATATGCTTTCCCATTGTTCCCTAAATTCTAACAATTCATATGGAAAGATTACTTCTATGATATATGTGTATATGTATGTTGGTGTGTATAAATATATATAGATACACAGAGGTAAATTTATGAGCACAGATATATCCATACATATACCTGTACATACATAGATATATCTATATAATATTATCTTTATTGGAAAAGGTAATAGATTGATAGGTAGATCTATTTATCTACGTACCTTTCTGTATGTGTATGTGGGTGTATATATATATATATATATGTGTGTGTGTGTGTGTGTATATGTATATATATATATATATATATATATATATATATATAGGACCAAATGAAATTGCTGTTATTTCACTATTTTTGATTTACAGAAAAAGCAATTTTCTTATCTAGTGAAACAGTAGTTATTAGAGAAATCTTGTTAGAAGTATAGTGTGAACACCTGTTATCATTAAACGAATACTGTCCTTGGAAACTTGGCTTCTGGTTTTAATTGTGCTATTTGTCAGATGGATGATTTTGAGAAGGCCACCTTTCTAGGGCACAGTTTTATAATCTGTAACCTAGAGAAGATTATATAGGTCCAAAATCTTTTCATTTCTCTTTAGCTTCAAATTTTTTAATGCTTATTCATTCATTCACTAAAATTCATTTTTTGTGATTTTGATATCTAATATATTCTAGGCAATTTTCTAGGCTTTGAATATAAAGCAGTGACCAAAACAGGCAAAATTTCTTTATGACTATAACTAACACTTTTTTATTCTTCCTTCACTAGAATTAGAGAAATATACTCCAAAGAAGATACTTTATCCAGGAACTTATTGTAGTTATTGTGAATAGAAAGATTCCTCTCTATAACCCAGGATGCCTGTGTAGTACTGGTTGTAAGAGTTGTCTACCTTAATATGTTATACACCAGGGAAGTAAGAGAATGCATTCAGTACTGCCTATTGTGAAAATCTGCACTTTATGACAATTCCAAAACTTGTCTGGAAGTTTTCACAATTTTAATGAGAATGTAATGAGTTGGAGCAGCTGATGCAAAAAGGAAGTAGAAGAATGATTACAAAATGTTTCTCTGTTTTAAATTCAGAGCATGGCTTCTTCTCAGTGGTCTCTAAAGGCTTTTGTATAAAATTCCCTAGTTTTACATACAATCAAAATACTTTTCTCTTTTGTGTTTATTTTGGCCAGTTTGATGACTATGGAACTGGAGTCCATTCTTCTAAGCAAAGTATCGTAAGAATGGAAAAACAAACACCATATGTACTCATCATCAAATTGGAACTAATCAATCAACACTTACGTGCACATATGAAAATAACATTCATTGGAAATCAAGCAAGTGAAGGGGGAAGAGCAGAGGGATAAATTCACACCTAATGGCACAACACACACTATCTGGGGGATGGGCACACTTCTAATTTTAACACAAATGGTTACAAAGGCAATTTATGTAACCAAAAACATTTGTAGCCCTGCAATAATCTGAAATTAAAAAAAAGGAGGAGGAGACAACTACAAGATATCATTGAAGCAAATGTGCAGTGGTGTAGGCAGAATAATTTGAGGTAAGATTATTAAACGGGTGAAGTTTGAAAAAATATTTTTTTCATTTTGTGAATAGCAGGTATTCTCAAGACATTTTCCCATAACAACTAAAAGTTGTTGAATCTAGGTTTGTACTTTACTGGCCTTCCTCTTCCAATTGATCTTTTTGCTTAGGTACTATATTCATTGCCTGGGATCCCAAAAATTAGTAGAAAGCACATTCTCTTCAAAGATTGCATTAAGCATATTTAACCATATGCAGAAGGTTTTGTAAGTCTGTCCAGTTTATGCAGTTATAACTGCACTAAAAGATAGAATAATTTTGGAAGAGCTGAGATTCATATTTTCCAACATTATGTACAGGTACAATCAAATGGAACTCTACTAATTTTTGAACTGAAGGAAAAAGCAATTGGGGGATATCTAAGTACTAATAAATATTCCTTGTATAATTAAAATAGCATAAATATATTTAGGTTTCCATGAGTCATTAAAATAGCTCTCCAGTCATTCACTGACATTCACTTTAATTTTCTCTATTAACATTGTCATGTTGCATTATTTTATTTGGGAGAATATGGAATGATTTAGAATAAGAAGAACTAGTAGTTTTTAATCTTCTGATTAAGAAGTTTTGAATTCTAAAACATGTTCATTATATAGATATCCTTCTATTCCTATTGCTTTATAAAATGTTATATACTTGAAATATATTATTAATAATTATTCTAAATAAACATTTAGAAATGTCTACACTTACTGTTGCAGAAAAATTGATACGGCTGAGTGTAAGACTAAATGCATGATTTTCTTGGTATGTTAAGTGTGTAAACGTTACTTAACAAAGGTATGTAAGGACTTTCTTTCTTCCTGATATATTATAGACAGAGGAAGAGTGAGTGCTTAGCCTAATGATGGTGGGCCTTATACCTAGGAATATTAAGGCACCTGTATTTTTTTCTGCTGTGATAACTAAATAATTTGGTTTTATCCTGGGTAACAGTCCTATTTCACATATTCTTTTTATGTGTTTAAAAAATATTATAAGTCCATGGCCTCAGGCCACTTGTCTTTAATGCAATCATAATCCATTGATTCATTCTTCATTATAGCTTTAGCACACTCTGCCAGAAAATTAACAACTTTGAATTCTCCTCTCCCCCGAATCTATCAAGAGTTCTAGGAAAGGAGATACTTGAAAGAAATCTTTATTACCCTCAAAAGAATAATCTTCCAAATGTGGCTTTACTTATGTAGGATGGAGTGTGGTATAGAGAGGATCACTTAAAGTACTGAGAGAAGATCACAGGAAAATGAATAAGCTCTCCCATCCCATAAAACCTGTTGTGAGTCTAAAAGGAAAAGCTTTCAGCCCTGGGAAGTAACTGGGGAACATAAAAGTTTGTGGAGTTAGTTGAGACTTTGGATTAAAGAAACTGGACACTTGAACAAATAATAATCCAGAATAACAGGACCAGATAAGAGCCTTGAACGGGGCCTTTGGTGTAATGGGAAGGTTTTGCTAATGAGCCTGGTAAGGTGCTCATCTCATACACATAATAGACTCTCTGGAGTTCTGTTGTTCGCTGGGCCCAATGACCAGCTACCTATACTGTCTCCAGTGATCCCTGTTGTGGTTACTGGGAGATAAAATGCATCCTGAATTCCTTGTTCATTATGTGAGTTGAGCAGTTTGCTCTTCTGAACTTTATAAGAATTTAGCTTGACTAGCTGTCCTTCGCCCACTCTCTCATGGTAATTACTGTAAAGAGTTTTAAAATACAATTCTCGTGATTGCATTGAATTGAGAACTTGTAGGGCAAGTAATATTATTTTGAGGACAGATTGGGGCATGATAATGGCATCTAGAAATGGAGGAAACAAAAGTGCTTAGCAGAGATTTGATGAGAAAAGATGAGAATTTCCTAGACTATGTGAAATTCACATTATAGTGGAAAAAGATATTCTAGTTAATCTTTTGTGTTTAAAAGGAATGGATTCACTCAAGTTACTTCTAGTAATGAAGAATTTATTTTAACAGTAACTGTGCACTCAAGGGATAAATTGTGGAATGAGGTAATAAGCAGATAGAAATCATAGTAGAACAAACTAAAGATAAAATTCAGAAACCTAAGTTCTTTAAGAAAGTAAAACAGTACTGAGAGCCTTAGCTGCAGAAGGTTGGACAGAGTCCTTAAGGACTATGTGCTCTGCTATCATATGACTCATGTTCCCTCCAAATTTCTAATATTTTCCCCTTTTCCTACAAGTTTGCTTTGTCTTTCCACTGTGCCTACTTATTTTATTTGCCGTATAGATCCTGTGTGCTCATACTTTACTTCTTTATAACTTTAACATGCTGTGATTGTTTATGAACCTGGCTTTTCCTTATTTGTTATAAACTACATCAGGATTTCCTTACATGAGTCTTTCCAGCTTCATTCTCCATTGAAAGCTACATTTTTCTCTTCACATTTTCCAATTCAAATTCCTGAAAGATAAAATATGATCACCAAGTTTATCTGTGTTTTCTGGCCAGTCTATCGATCAAGTAACCTTGGATTGAGTGCTCACCCTTGGTCCAAATTTCTACAGTTTGGGGTGTGGGTAATCAAGTAATTGGAAATATGGCTGTTTAAGCTTTTCTCTTGAAGATAAAAGTAGAAAAACTAGAAATGACTTGTTTCATACAAAGAAATAATTTTAGAAGAGTATAAAGAGGACCAATGATAAGGCCGTATGAAATATACAGTGAAAACACAAGGAGATAAACAACCAAAACCAGGAGGTTATTTTCATATGGAGAATATACTACAGTTAGAGTTGAGTAATTATTTTCCGAGTCATTAAGTGAGTGGAAAAGCTTTTCAAAATGAGGGAAGAACGTATGTCAAGGCTCAGAGGCAAAACAAACAAACAAATCCTCTATGATATATTTGGGAAAGTGTGAATACTTTTTCCTTGTGAAGGAGAAGATAAAGGTGCCAGCGATCGTTTTCAGTAATAGTTAAGGGTCAGATAATGGAGGTCTTGTCTTATATGTCAATAGAAATGATTAAGAATTTTATCCAATAATTGACATGGAAACATAGAAGTATTTTAAGAAGTATGTGACATAAACATTCATGTTAGAAAGAACATTTTTGACAATAGTTGAGCCAGGATTGAGATGAAGTAGATGGGTCATCTATTAGGATCACAACATTGCTGTCAAGAGAAAACAAGGCAGTGGAATGACTGATGGTCGGAATGAAGATGTAAGAATAAATGCAAGGGGTTTTAAAGAAGAATCAATGGACCTTAGTGAGAGACTCCTGATTATACAATTAATGATAAAACAATAACAACATATCGTTAGAGTGTATATTTAAATCATTCTTATTTTTCATTTTAATTACAGAATTATTATGAAGAACAGCTGAAGAGATTTTATCTCTGATTTCTAAAAACACTACGAATATTTCACAAAAGAGATAATTGAAGGCAGAGAGATCATTTAACTGGACATGTGAATGTGTGGGGAGGACATTCCAATATCAGGGAACTACAGAAAAAAAACATTTCCTCTTCCTCTGTAAAGCTGAAATCTATGCCTTCAGTTCTTGAAAAACTGACGTCAACTTTGTAATCAGAGGGACTATAGAATTCATCATAAATTCATTGTAGCTGAATAGATGAGTAATGGGTAATGTTACATATGGATATTTAATTAGTTTATTTATTTATAAAATACTGACAAACTGTTCCCTCTGTTTTGGAGCATAAATTCTACTGAGGGTAATAAAAACAAAAATAAAAAAGTAAAATATGTATTATTTTTCAGATACGGATAACTGCTGTAGAAGTGATATCTCATTCACTATAGAGCTGATGGAGTTGAGTCTTAGGAATGAGGTAGGATCTTGAAGTTATGGGACTCTATTGACTGATATAAATGAGTGGAGAGCATCCAAGATTAGAATTGATGAATATATTGGTGAGGCTATGGATTTAGGGAGTGAAAGAGTTGGGATTGTTGTATCTGTGTGCCGAAATCTTTTTCTCTCTGGTGACCATTGAGAGAGGAGTATAGGTGTCAGAATGATGGAAGTCCCATCAGGAGAACTGTATTTCCCCGGCTCCTTCTTGTCTCCTGCCCACGGCAGTATGAGGGATTGGGAAGGGGAAAGTTATATCTTTATCCCTGGAAGGAACAAAAGATCTAGAATTATGATCAGAATCTATCCCTTTTGCTCTAACATCTGGTATTAGTAGACTAGTTTAATCACTCTCAATGTTTGTTGCATGGGAAGTTTATGAAAAACACAGTGTCTTTGGCCTCTACAATTTATATTCTAATATAGTCGAGATGTGATGGAATTTGGGAATCTGCATTTTCAACAACATCCAGGTGATTCTTATTCAAGAGCTCCACAGAACACAATTTCACAAATATCAGTATCATTATTCCCATTTCCAACACAATAAATTAGATTGAAAAGGAGTGATTTGCCTGGTGAGCTAATAGAACTGATATCAGAATTAGATTTCAGTATCTATCTCACAATAAAACTTTGAGTTTATTGGTGTCGGGCACGTGGGAAGGGGGAGGAGGAGATGGTATATTCACATTTAATGTGTGCAGTGTGCACCGTCTGGGGGACTGACACGCTTGAAGCTCCGACTTGGGTGGGGCAAAGGCAATATATGTAACCTCAATATTTGTACCCCTGTAATATGCTGAAATAAAAAAAATAAAAATCTAATAAAATAAAACAAAAAACTTTTGAGTTTATCTGCCATGTGGAATAAAATGTCCAGAAAGCCTGCCAGATGACTTCCAGTATTTCACAGAGTTGAATGGGCATAGGAAGACATCCTTGTCAAATATCTACATGTCATAAGCCTATCCTGCTTTTATTTTATTTTGTTTTAATATTATTATTTTTAGACAGGGTCTTGCTTTGTTACCCAGGCAGAGGTTATCATAGCTCACTGCGACCTCAAACTCCTGGGCTCTTGCCTCTGCCTCCAAAGTAGCTGGGATTATAGGCATGCACCACCATACCTGGCTAATTTTTCAATTTTTTGTAGAGATGGGGTCTCCCTATTTTGCCCAGGCTGGTCTCAAACTCCTGGCCTCAAGCAATCCTCCTGCTTCTGCCTCTCAAAGTGTTAGGATTATAGGTATGGGGCACTGTGTGCCTGGTCCCTATCCTTATTTTAATTCCCTGGAAGCTTCCCTGGGGGGACATGGTTGTTTAGTAATTATAATTCTCTAGGCCGGGCAGGGTGGCTCACACCTGTAATCCTAGCACTCAAGGAGGCCGAGGCAGGAGGACTGCTTGAGCTCAAGAGTTTGAGACCAGCCTGAGCAAGAGTGAGATCCCGTCTCTACTATAAATAGAAAGAAATTAGCCAAACAACTAAAAATAGAAAAAAATCAGCCAGACATGGTGGTGTGTGCCTGTAGTCCCAGCTACTCGGGAAGCTAAGGCAGGAGGATCGCTTGATCCCAGGAGTTTGAGGTTGCTGTGAGCTAGGCTGATGCCACGGCATCTAGCCCAGTCAAGAGAGTGAGATTCTGTCTCAAAAAAAAAAAAAAAAATAGAAATCATAACTCTGGGGTTAACCAACCTGTGTAAGAGAAGTTTTCTTTGATTTATTTCATTTAGGCTTAGAAAATGATTTCCCACTTAAAGGGTCAGAAACAATCTTCAGGAAATGTAAAATGGTCTTGTTTTTATCTTCAAACTCAAGTCTAATGGAATTTCAGATAGTTTAAATTTGTGTTAAAAATTTGAAAATTAAGGCCAAAGGTGTATTAATCACAAATTCAATAATGTAAAATATCAGCTTCGATTTTGAGGTCTTTCACATGTTTCATTTAAACACATGTATTTGTATACACATCATAAAGCAAAACGTGCCTTCTGCAGTAGTGCTTAGTGCAGCTTTCTCAGCCACACTGTCCTTAAGGTGATTAAGTGACATAAATAAAATATTTGTATTTTGAATATTTGGTGCTGGTTTCTTTCTTATGGTCAGAAACTTATCAGTATTTTTATTCTTGATAAGTCACAGGAGTCACAACTTTTATATTTAATAATAATTATATAAATAAAAAGCCATATTTGCACAATATAACCTGGCAATTTATTGTGAATGGAAAATGCAGCTGGCTAGTTTCAGCAATGATTTCTATCATGAGTAATATTTTTATGTATTCAAGATTTTATTTGAAATTTATGTTTGGGGAAGTACATGTATTGTTATAAATCAAAGTTTTACTGTTAGAAATGTCTAGAGTCTTATTTTCTTCCTAATTAATCTCAGAAAGTTCACTGATTCTATATTTTCTCCTTTGACTTTCTATTTACAGGAAGATAGAAACACTGAAAAGAAGGTTAGATTAATTAAAGTAATGGGCTAAGACTGAATTGCTGTAACAGCTGGTATGATTTGGACTTTGATTCTAGCAGTACAATGCACATAAACACTAACAACAAAAGGTCATATGTATCTAGCATCTTTCAAATTCACTTTATTGGTAATATTTCAGAATGCACAGGTATATTTCTTTAGAATGCACAGAAGCCAAGATGCATATATCAAAAAACATTTTATTTTTTTAAAGATGAAATTTGAGACAAAGACATGAATTTTGCATACTCCTCTGAGCTAATTATTAAATGACTGGAAGTGTATATGAATTTGATAATAATTTAAATTTTTAACTTAATTGATTTAATTGAATTTAGCTCATATTCACATAAATGGTATAGAATTAGATAATTTAAAAAATTAGGCTGAAGAATTCAACCAGGCTAAAGATATAAAATGGAGGTAGAAATGAGGGTATAAAAATAGATACAATAAATTTTAAATCTTTCTCATGACTGGGCCAAAATCAGCGGCCATGAGGAAGGAAACTTAGTTATTTATAAAATATACAAAACTCTTAAGATAAAAACAGAATAGTTGTTTAGGAAAAACACATTTCTGATTAAAAAAATATAGAAAGTAATATCTTAATATTCTTAACTCTGAGAACACTGTGTGTGTAAAATTCATAAAAGAAGTCTTAAAATACTCCTGTATAATACAAAAAGGTAGTATAAAAAAAGCAAAAAAAAAGTTGGTGTAAGGTAATGAATAATATTTCAAGGCCTAGTACCAAATTTGCTAGTATTGTTTATCAGAGCATTCTTCAGTATGAGACCCAGTTTGATATTTTTACCTGTATTCTTCTTCTTAGAGGTGTTAGTTTAAGAATTTAAACTCCTAGATTTTGAAATTACAACTGAAGGATGAGTATGATTCTACTATATGAAGTTTTATAATGTACAAAATGAATCTATTATGATTTACTTCAGAACCATTTTTGCCTGGCAAAAGGTTTAGGGGAAGACTGAGAATGCCATGAGGGAACTTTTAGGGTGATAGAAATGTAATGCCTGGGAAGCCAGTTATGTGAACGTATATATTTGTCAAAGCTCATCAAATCGTGCACTAAAAATGGCTATATTTTAATACATATAATGTGTATATCAATAAATTGATTTAAAATCAGAATTTCATATTAACTAATTTATACTTGAATTATTTTGTACCATTACTAGTTTTCCATATCAAAAATATTGTATTGTATTTATTTATTTTATCCTCTTTATGTTTAAAGGACAGAGATTGTTTTATCTTGTTTATCACTATATTTTCACCTGATCCATAATTCATGTTCAAAAATATTTTTAAATGAAAATATATTATCAGATGCTCAGAATTACATTTTCATTGACAAGCTTAAAATATTTGAGCTATCAAAGTTTCTTTATTTAGAAATTAGGAAACTATAAACGTCCACAGACTTATTATGCCTTCAATGGTCCCTGATTCCCAGAGGAGTGAGACATTTATGGTATTGTGACTGCACAGCTTTATGTATAACTATGTATACACTGTATGAATGTGGGTGTTAATGTTTCATATTGTTAGCTTAATAAAACAGGTAGTTTTATGACACTGCAATTTTATATACATATAAGCTAGTTGGACTAAATTGACAATATTATCAAAATGGCAGATGATTTTATTGTAAGTTTTTAAAATATTTTTGTCACTAGTTTTCACATTACTCATCTTAATAATTTTTATTTGATAATGACATGAACAAAATTTATACCTGAATTCAATGGTATCCTAAATATTTACATGCTGTCCTCTTTTTCACCATATAAGGAACTGTTACACCCTTCCAAGGAGACAAAGAATGGTATATATCTAGGCTCTCCTAGAGACTGTGTTAGACCACAGAGGTGGTCTATCTCATGAGTATTTTCAAAACTAAGGCTTAACCTAAAAGAAGCAGTATGGAATTTCACAGGCATAGAAGGAATACATGAGTATTTTAACCTGTCTTTGCTTTGATTTCCTTATTTTTACAAAAAGGAAATTGAACTAAATGTTTTAAAAGATTTCTTTCAAGTCTCAGTCTCTGTGACTCTGTGATTACCACAGACTTCTTTTAAAGAACGCTACCTGAAAATCAGAATATGAGATGACATTTGAAGAATGAAATTGACTTTTAAGAGTTTAGGGCGACACGGTAATGACTTTTGGAAAAACTTATTCTCCCATTTTATTTCTCAAACCTTGTGTTACTATATGTCTCCACTGAACATACAAGTAACACTTAGAAAAAATGGCCCATTGAAATGATTTCTCTCTGTTTCACAGACACTTAAGTAGTATGAACAATTATGACATCTTTGATCTTATATTTCTTCTACTTCATATTATTCTTGAAGTCCACCATGATAGCTATAATTTAGTACTTCTTCAATAGAAATACTAAACAGAAAGTATTCATCTTTCTTAACATAAGTCATAGTAGAGAAAATATTTGTCATTGTCATTTCTGCTATTGGATTATAATTACCACTTTTATAAGTATTTAACATTATACAAAAGAAATAAAAATACTTGTATATTTTAATGCATACTACTTTGACCTCAAAGTCTCTTTCTCATGTATTTGTGTAAAGTTTTCAATATTAGTAGCTTGCACACATACACACACAAATTTCTTAGCAGATGGATATCCTGTGCAATATTGAGTACCTCATTAATTATTCAAGAATTTGTAGGTCTAGTTACGAGATCAAAAATGTCATTAATCATTAATACTGCTTGCTTAAATGCATTAGAATAAACATTTACTTCTCACAATAGAAACACAAAATGTATAGGTTACCCTTGTTTAAAAACTGCTTTCTCTTTTCATTCACTTAAAAGGTAGTTCATGTTTAGTCCTTAACATGTATTTTATTAAGGGAATACTGCCTTCATTCTATCCTGTAGATGAATCAATTTAAATGAATATTTAAATTATTTTCTAGCTTTTTATATATACTTCTATTTGGAAATTATGTCCAAAGATAATGTTTTTAATATATATTTCAAAGAAGAAGTAGATTTGGTGAAACTCTTAACATTCTACAAATCTGTAAACACTTTCAAATAGAATAAAAAGGTCAGAAACTTGAAGGCTATGATTTGGGGATTGAAATGACGTGAAAACTGACGTACACATAAAGCATTAGAAGAAAGGAACAATGACATAATTTAGGCCATGTGCCTTATTTTATAGATAAGGAAACTTAGACCAAATGGCAATGCGACTAGTTTAATGTTACTAGTTGACACATGCCAATTAGAATAAGAGCTAATGCTAAAAATAAAATTCCAGACTACTTGGCAGTACCTTGCTAAAGCATTATGCTATTCTACAAACTGTAAAATATAACTTCAAACCTACTCTGCTTGAATTGTATAATTATCTAAAATTACTTTGCTTATAAAAACACAGCCTTAGGGTAGATTGTTTTGCCCTTTTCTAGAAGTATAATCTATGCTTCTTAAATGCCAAGCCAGACACAATGAAAGCACAGGACCCCTTGTGACCACCTGAAAGAAATCTTGTGCAGTTTCATAAAACTTCAATTTAGTAATCCTATTTTTATTTGTATGGCAATAGGAAAATACAACAAAGTAATTTTGAAATATCTGTTAAAATGTGTTATTTAAAAATAATTTTCTCATTAGGTCAATTATAAGAACAATGAGGTCTATGTGATTTACAAGATGTTGAACAATTTGAGTTTCCAGAAAACCATGAGACTAAGTATGATTCTGGGAAAAACTAATTAATAAAGATGATTATTTTCTCCAGTCTCTTTACTTCACTTTTCCTGACTTATTTACACTGTTCATGGGTATCTCAATGGCATTTTTTTCCTGATTACTAAACCCACTCCATTCTTTCTTTAATCCCCAGCAGGTATTAAAGATCCTGAAGCATATTCCTAGGAGACTAAGGGTCTCCTGGAGGAAAAATCAATACGGGAGAGCCAAGAAATGAGGCAAACTCTTTAGAATTGCTACATTATCATAATTTGGTAAAATAAAAGAATTCCAAGTGAACAAAACTTGCACAGATATAGATAATAGATAACAGATTTTTAAAATCACATAACTCAGAAATTGCATGAAGAAATAAAAGTAAGTTAACAGAATATTAGTAATGCAAAGACAGGCTTTAGAAAGATTTTTCCCGAGGTGCATTTGCAAAACAGAAGAATCTGATTTGTGAAGACAACTAAGGAGAACCTCAAGGAAAGTCCAAGGTATTATATGATGTCTTTTCTAAAACTGGAAGCCCATGATATACAGAGGTCATCTCAGGATATAGCTTAAGTTGGAGAAAAGTCCTTAAAATGGTAAATAAGGATCTAATGTTAAATTCTGTTTAAAAGGGAACAACTAGGAAAACAGCGTAGTAAAATATTTAAAAATCTTCTGAAATTAATAAAATATAGAGGACTTTATCATATTTCAAAGTACTTAACAAATTTCTCAGCAAAGTGTCCACTTACTAACATAAAAACAGTCATTCAAGTTGTTTTGAATCATTTTTATACTTGTGATGTAGTAACATTTTAGTATGGAAATTGAAAAAGCATTCCTTGAATGAATTTTTTTTCTTTATTTCCTCGTATATTATCAATGGACAAATCCTTGAGCCACGGTAAAGGGACTATCTCTTTTATTTCTGTAATTCCTACCAGGCACCAGCAAAGATAATGAAAACCAGTTCTTTGAAAAATTAGAAATTACCTGGGTCTTTTAAGCTTTTTACCAATCTCATAAACTTAGTTACTGTTTAGTAGTGAGTAAGTAGCATAAGTTCAGGTTTATGTCTTTTCTACTATCAGAAATCACCCCATTGCTTTTTTTTTTCTTTATATGTGAGTAAGTTCCTGATGCAGTCTGCAAAATAGAAATCCTCAGGTAATGAGTTCAAAACATGTGAATTAGTTCTAGCTTATTTTTGTTTGGGAGTTGGAGGTCATCTTTCCCCTATATCAATGTTTCATAGACACTTTACATTATTTGAATTGTTCAGTGAAATTCAAGTATTATTTGACAGACAATTAAAATAAGTAGATTTCAAGCTTTAGCGATGTTGTTTATTATAATATAAAGTGGCAAGGTTGCTGAATTCTAATAGTATGTCTGGAATTGGGAATAACCAACTGCAGTGATGATGAATAACAAAAGATAATGTCCACTGGATAAGGAGATCCTCTGAGTTTTTGCTGAGCACACTCAGTATGCAATGGCTTGCTTTGCTGAGCTTTAGTCTGCCAGCTTCACTGGACATGGGGGCTGGATAATTGGCACTGCTGGTTACCTTTAGAACCATTACCTGTCAATTCCTAGGTCTCATGGTAGCAGACAATAGTGTTCATTGTACACGGCTGTTATCAAACTTGTAAGTAAAATCTAGAGGGTTAGAGAGTTTCTCTAAATTAAAACACAGACATTCACAGTCAGAGGAAATTAGATACCGTGGCATTTCCTCATTTATTTTGAACTGGGGAAGAAGAAAAGATTTGCTTACATAGCAAATCCCTCTGAAAACTTTCCTTTTATGTGCTCCAGAGTTAACAGTACACTTATATTCAGCAAAGAAGTAATGTTACTCAAACTTTTAAAACACCTGTATCTGGGCTTTGCCTAAGAAGATAATGGAACAAGGCTTTATTTTGCAATCAATATTCTTGTTAAAAGACATTACAGCTTCATGCAACTCAGTTTAAAAAACCTCTCAGAAAAGTAACTCAACAAGAGTAGATACCTGACTCTCCCTTCTCTTAATTTAAGACAGAAACATCAAAGTTGCAAGCCCTCAAGCAGTAGCAAAAGTCAAGTGCAGCCATTAGACTACAAAGCAGGCTTTGTAAATTATTAATTAACTTTCCAACTGTAGCATCCAGCTGGCTTCAATGTAAAATTACAAATATTAATCAGCAAAAGAATTATTTAAAATATATAAAAAATTTAAAAATATTATTATAAAGATCTGAAAAACATGTTTGTTGAGTTTTTTCTAATTTAGAACCATTAACCATTAGCAAAATCTGTTATAGGTAACTGTGAAATCTGTAGCATCACTGGAGTAACTTCAGCTTTATTCATTGTCAAGTTTTCAGAATCAAAGAAGCACTTATACTCAGGAGAGGTATAGTTCTCATTCTCAAAGATTTCCTTCTAGCAGATCATAAGCATATGCAACTTGGGTGGTAACATGTGGCAAGTGTGGTGATGTGAGTGTTTTTCCAGGTATGGAGAGGAAAGGGATCTGTGTCAGTCTTCTACGCCTGTGAATGTTTCTGAGTCCTTAGGCTTTTAGTAATATTGCCAACTTATTTTGTGGCATTAGACTTAATCCAATACCAGCCTTCCTTTTTTACTGCATGAAATGGACTGATTGGGAAGAATAGGGTTCCTCACTAAATGAGGCATTAGATCTCCTCCTCCCAAGCTCACTGCGCTGTTTATATGATTTGTCCGGATTGAGATGACGGCAGTGAATTACTTTACTTTCACGTATGTTATACATTTATAAGAGCAGCTCTCCTTATGCTTTCCTAGATAGCATGGTCCCAGAAGTAAGCATCAATGAACAGCAACCCCTTACATAAGATTCTTTGTGTCTTTTTCTTTTTCATGATAAATCTTTCCGGAATCCAGGAAACCAATTAAGGGTTACCTTTCTATGTATTATTTTCCTGTTGCATTCCTACTCTTTTTTGGATGTGAAAATGGATAGTGACTTCATAAATTCAATACTACTTGACTTTGATTGACAGGTAAGGTGATATGCTCAGGACTTTGGGAGTGAAAGCTATACAAAAGAATTAAATAGGCTTTCTCTAAGTTTCTATTTTTTTTGCGCTATACAACTGGATACTTCTAAGACTGGGATTGTCAACTTCACGTTTCATGAAATTAAATAAAATTTAAATGTTTATTCTGTGAAACTAAATATTTATATTTTAAGAGATAGCTTGTACAATTCAAATTAATGAGAAAATTCAAAAAGTTTATCCATCTGGTTCTCTTCTACAAATAATGTGATGTTAGGGGAATTAGAATTGGGTTTTGATACTATAACAGAAATTCAGAAAAAAACCTGACTTTTTTTTCTAATAGTATTTATTTACCAAATAAATTGCATGACCGTAGATAAATCACTTATTCTCTGAAGCTCACAGCTTTTTATTTATAATATTAAACATAAATTTTTACCTTTCCTTGCAGAGTCATTAAGTGAACCAAAGAGTAATATAACAAGGTTGACACTTTCAAGCTGTAGGCAAGTGCAAATAAAATTGTTATTATGCTAGATAATATGAAATCTGATGCACACAATATTATGAAATGCATTCGTATTTTTAGAATTATTTTGTAGTCTTAAATGTAAACAATTGCTAATTTCTTTATGGTCGGGTTGTATAACAAGATTAGTATAAATGGTTTCTATGTAATTTGACAGAGTGGCACTGTGTATTAGACTCAATATGACAACATGGAACTACGCATTGCTTTCCTCTCCTTAGCTAAATCACCTTGATGGATTACTATTGGGGATTGTATTGGATGAGCACACATTAGATTACCTAAAAAGTAAAATATATGTATTGTTGTTATTAATGATAAATGTGTCAAATCCTAGACAAAGCAAAAGAAAATCACTATTTCTACTGACTTCACACAACATAATAAATAGTTTCATTAACTTTCAAAATATCATATGGAAGATACCAAAATGATGTCATACACAAGAATGCTGTAATCTACTAAGGCTGAATGGTGCTTGAGATTAGATTTACCTCTTTAAGTAGCAAAATAAATAAATAAACCAACCAAGGCTTAATGGGCCATATATATAAATATAGAAGAATTCTGGTTTTATTTTTCAGAATCTCGCTATTTTTGCATTCAGAGAAAATAAAACCTAGGAGATATTTTTAAATTGTCTAAATATCCTTTTCAAAGGCAAAGCATAAAAGAATCAGTCCTACGTGCATGCTGTTTGATAGCATAGTTGCTACCATCATTATTCTTAATTACTCTTGACATTTTGTCCATTATACCATGAGGTTCCTCTGAGGGTAGAAATAATCAGCTGAAAATGAAGACTAGCTAATTATCTATACTGTATGAAGAAACGTTGTGGTACTGTAGATGAAATATCAATTATGGAAATTGGTGATAAACCCTGAAAGTGGAAATATATCTTGGAAATTACTCTTAGTCAAAGTTTAGAAATCTTTGTTGCCATTCCTTGTTTCTGCTCTATAAACCAGTAAAATTTCATTTACAACAAGAATTATATATACATGAGCAGTGTGATGAATAGCATAATGGGGAACTACTTTATAAATTATAATCATGTTTTAAGCCTGAAAATATAGGTGGTTTTAAAATTGATAAATTTATACAGAATAATTGTATATGTTGTCTCTGTTTCTACTGAAAAGCAATCATAATAATTACTTAAACTTTATTCATATTAAACAATAAAGCACTGGTTAATTTTGTAAACATAACTTTTTGAACATTTTATAAACATAGTGGTAATATTCTGAATGTTCTTAACACAAAATTTGACCATATTATGCTTTTGGATCTGAATGTGGGTTGCTACAGAAGTCATTTGCACTGGAACTTCACCAAGGTACCCTCAGGCAAAGGTTAATTTATGAAAAAAAAATAGCTTACTTGTAGTACTGGAAGTGAAGTCAATGTTTCCACATAATACTGTAACAATGCATTGGAAAATGAAGATTTTCCTCTTTTTACTGAGAATCTTTTGTATATTTTGCAATTTTTACCACGGATGTTTTGTGTTTCTTGCTTCCAATTATTTTTTCAATTCCTTTTGAGTTTGCACACTATGTTAGTAAATGCCATGAAGTGCCTGATTTTTGAAGAACTCTGTAAATGAAGGAGAATGTAAATTTTATCAATTAGAACAACCTCATCAACTGACTATACCTAAAGCTGGGAAAATTATTACAAGCCAAGTGTGATCAGACTGCCATGCCCCAGCTGTTCTTCTCTGGATCTCTGCATTACTGTTAATCATCTCAACCAAAAGCAATACTGCTGATCTAGGAGCAAACAGACATCTAGGAAGTTTTTGGTTGTTTCAATGACTAGGTGAGAGAACTACTGGGATTTAGTGAGAGCAAGTGTACCAATTTATGAAACAGTCTGTACAATGAAAAATTGTCCCATCCTAAATAATGGCACACAAGTGCTAGTGGGTGCACAGGACGAACCTTGGTATACACAGAAAATTCTATTCTTTTAATGTCTAGTTACTTGTATCTAAAAATTTTTAAAAACTTTATAATACTATTTTACAGAGTGATATGATTGCATGGGAATGATTCATAACACAAATAAATATGCATATACTATGGTGTACCTTCAAATTTACTGATACAGACTTGAAATAAAGTAAAACAATGCAATAAAATAACATTTGAAAATCCCTACTTTAGAAAAGTAAATATCTATTAAACTACACAGAATAATGACCACACCCCCAGGATTATCAGTAGACTTAGAATATTGCTTTAATTAGATCAGGATGAAGGAACCAGTCAAGGTCTTAGGTTTTATTGTTGTTATCTGAATTTTTTCCCGTAGAGTCAAAACCCTTTTTACTTGACTTCTTCAGGATAGTTATATGAGTGAAAATTCAGTCAGAAAAGCAGACTGCATATACATGTGTGTGTGTGTGTGTGTGTGTGTGTCTGTCTGTGTGTGTGTGTATGTGCGGGGAGAGAGAGAAAGAGAGAGAGAGAGAGAGAGAGAGAGAAAGAGAGAGAGAGGGGAAGAAACAGGGAAATAGGGTTTATTACAGGGATTTGACCTTATGCGATTGTGTGATGTGGTTAGCAGTTTCTGTAAGGTTGCCTTCACATCTGATGCTGGAATTGAAAATAGGCAGTTAGAAGGGAAGAGGAATGCAAACTGAGGCAGAACAAGAATAGGCTGGAATCCACAAATATTATAGAAGTAAGCAGTTCTCGTTTCCTCTAACCTTACTGATGTGAGTGTCCTTCAGAAGCTGATGCCCTTTGTCATGACGTTAAACACAGAACTGGTCCTGGAATCTGAGAAGCTGAAGGCAGATTCAGGGGAAGGTCCAGAAGTTGCAGGCCAAGTGCTAACCCTCATCTAGGAGACAAGCCAGGAGATCAATGTTCCTGAGCTACATAATGGCCGCTGCCTCACTCCTACCTTGTAAATATCACACGGGGAATCTCTCTTGTGATCCATTCTAACTGGAAACATATAGGGAAAGAATTCTAGTATATGTAGTCCAGCCTAGACAGAAGAACATATTAGGAAGCCACCAAAATAGTCACTGAGAAGATGAGAACTGTTTCTCCCTTTCTGAGCGTAAAATGATTTATTCAATCTATTCTCATAGAGTAGAGCTATGTTCTAAATAGATGTAGGTTGTATGATTTGCAACAGATCAACAGCAGGCAATGTAAATATGGCCTGAGTTGTAAATGGTTATACAACTCTAAGGTAAATATATTTTAAGTTCTTAATTATACAATTCATATCTATAGAATTGATTCCTGAAGGAGTAAATTAATTTAATGCAATGCATTATTTAGATTTATATAGAATTTAGTGGCTGGAGTAATCCGTAGAATACTTAAGCCATAGAACATGACAAGCAATGCAGTAGTTCTGATTAATGCACTTCTTAGGTGCCTCTAATATGCATCAAAAAGGTATTAATCAACTTTACTTCATGGTTACTATGCCTTGTTGCAATTATAAAATGATTCTTTATTGTTACTATTTCTAAATTATTAACAATATTTATATTTTCATTGATAAAACTATGCATGGCACCTAAAATGTGTAATAAATACATTATTAGATGGTGAATATATTTATCTATGGTGGAGAGTTTTATTAACATTTATGCAATTAAAGAATTTTAATTGTTAGTGTGTGTTCCATGTAGTCAAGGCCAAAACCCAAACTAGGAAATAATAAAAGTGATAGGATATTAAGCTGAAATACAACAACACACACATATAGAATTTTTTATTATAGAATTTACTTATAACCATAAAAGGCACATTTGCACTAATTTGCAGTCCCACCAGCAGTTACACAGAGGTTTCTGTGTGAACATAATTTTTTCTCTCTTGAGGGTGATTACTGGGGGCTATGGTAAATATATGTTTACCTTTAAGAAACTTTAAAAACTTTTTTAAACTTTTAAAAATTTTTAACTGTTAGATTTTTTAACTGTCACATTTCTATAAATGTGCCATGTCTGAGTTCCTTTTATTTATAAAACAGAAAAGTGTCACATGAGAAACTTCTTGCCTCAGGGTTGCTTTTACACTAAATTTGGACCAACACCATTTATCAAGATGGAGGCTGTAAAAGGCCTGAGAGGCTTTCCTTGCAGAATGTCTCAGTGAATTTATTCTTGGCTTTGTCAACTCATTCAGTCAGTCTTTTATCCATACATTTGTCTATTCATCTATCTCTTTATTCTTTCTACAATTGTTTATTAAGTATCTTCATTAAATTCTGTTTTAGACCCTGGAAATATAGCAGTTAACAATATAGACAAAAATATTTGTTCTCGGGGAGTTTAGACACTTGTGGGGAGATTAAGAAAAAAGATTACTACATAGAAACATGATCTATTAGAAGGTAAAATGTACCAAGGAGAAAAATAACACAAGGAGAGAAAATATTGGAAGATTAAATTTTAGATGAGATGACTGGGACAGTTTCCTTCAGGAAAGTGACATTTGAGGAAGGCCTGGAAGACAAGGAGCTCCCATGCGGGTGTCTAGGGTAAAGCCAATCACACTCAGGGGAGAGGACCAACAAGCATACAGTGAAAGGAGTAAGTCTTGCTTGTTTGAGGAACATAAGGAGTCCCATGTGGCTGGAGGACAGAGATGTACCTGAAGTGGGGACTCAGTAATGGAGGCCGTGGAGACCCTTATAAGGACTGTGGCTTTTACTCTTGGTTAAGGTGGGGGGTTATTGGAGGGTTTTAAGCAGAGGGGTGGCATGATTCTATTTGAATTTTTATAGGATTGCTTTGGCTGCTGTGTTAAAATAAGTTACCCAGTGAGCAAGAACCAAAACAGGGAGACCAGTTATTACAATAATATAGGTATGAGATGAAAGTGACTTGGACTAGCAGAGTGGCAGTGGAGGTGGTGAGATGTGGCCAGATCTTGAAGAAATTTTGAAGGTATAAATGACAAATTATAATAATTCACATTTATATAACCCTCCTATGTACCAGGCACCATTCCAAATGCTTACATATTTATATCCGTATGAGGAAAATGAAGGGCAGAGAGGTTAAGAAACTTGTCTGAGGCTTATAGCTAATGCTATTACAATAAATAAAGCAACCAAGATTCAGATTCAGGCAATCTGACTTCAACTTTCTGTTTTCTTAATCATATCAATAAAACCTTTTGAAATAAATACTTAGGCACTGCACTTAACAGCCTAACCTAATGAGTATTCTTAAAGAATATATACATTCTAAATGATACAAGTAGATAATTATCACTGTGGAGCATGAATAATTTGAAGCTTTATGAGCCATGACTTATTTATGCAAACACCATAGATATTCAAAAGAGAAGTTGCTTCACATTTGCTGGAGATGTTGTAGGATTGTCAATGACCTCAAATGAACAAAAAGAGTGCACTGGCTCAAACTGAAATTACCAATCACATTAGAACTTTGTAATTTTAGTGCTTAATGGAAATGATTGAAAGATCTGTTATTGCAAATGAATGGCCAGGATTCTCTCTAGTCAGGAGGATAGTAACGTGAATTTAAAACCTATTGGTTCATGCGATGCTGAAAGTGAAGTGAGGTCTATTATTTGGGGTAATACTAAGTTTAGTAACTGGGGCTATATCTTACCTCAACCAGACAAGAGTTAGTGTTTTAAAACCAGAGATACTCATTTCTAGCTCTAAATTATTGTAGGAGTTGCAGTCCCTAAAACTACACAGAAACTGGATGCTGTTTTTAGTAGTTGGTAGTTGGAGCACTTTAGTAGTTTAGTAGTTGGAGCACTGAAAACTACTGAAATGGCTCTTATTTTAAGACATGCCTGGCCATTTTCAGGTGAATTTGACGGAATGATAATTACATGTGAGAGATATGAGGAAAAACAGGGTTTTTTTTTTTTCTTTGATTAGCTTGTTCTCCTAATTTCTTGTCAGTAATTCTTTTCCTTGAGCATGATGCTAAATTACTTTAGGAGAAGATCTGATTTTTGATAAAATAAAAGAAATGAATGCCTCTACAGATGTGAGGTAAAAGAGCATTTCCCTCAGATCCAATGTGATATGCGTCACTCTGTGTTCATGAGTGACCAAAAAACCAATTTTTCTTTCTCCTGGGTGTTTTCTTACATTTGAAAAATGGTTCAAATTCAAGTACTTGCTCTCCCTCGTGAATTAATGATATCACTGTAGTTTTAGGCTTTTTGATTTATAAACACTTTCTAAATGTTTATAATTAATGTTATATTTTTCCTCTTATTAATAGGCTATATCTCAAAAGAAGAATAATTTTTTAAAATTTCGCTTCTGACACTACGTAATAGTAACAATTTAGATTCAGATTATCACGGAGCAGGATTGTGGAAGATGTGTTGAGACTGAAATCTTTCTAAATGCACATTCCCTTTTCACAATTTGATTTCTTAGAAATATCCCAGGGTTCAAATATCATTATAATTTTATATCTACATTCTAATCCTTTCAAGGTATGAAAGGATTTGTACCAAGTAAAAAAAAAACAGTCTATGCATCAATACACACATGTGTATATAGATGTGAACTGTATATGAAGCATTCAAACCTAATAAAAGATCGTTTATATTAAAAATGATTATTTGGATGATAATAATATGTCAGTGTAGATTCATCAGTTCTAACAAATGCACCGCTCTGGTGAGGGATGTTTATAATGGGGGAGGCTCTGCATGTGTGGGGGGCAGAGGGTATATGAGAAATCTCTGTACCTTCTGCTCAATTTTGCTGTAAACCTTAAACTGCTCTAAGAATAAAGTCCATTAAAAAATAATTAGTGCAATGTTAAGCTGGAGAAGCTCATCATATAAAAGTCAGCAAATCTAAATTAAAACTCCTTTGATGATGTTCCACTTAATAATGATGTAAATCTTATGTATTTTATGATATGTATTAAAAGAAAAATAAAAAGCACCAGAATTTAGGAGCAGAATTATTAGGTTTAACAATTACAAAGTTAAAAATCTGTTTAATGTAGTTGATTGAACACAGCTGTATCACCCACGGCCCTTGAATGTTTTTACTTTGGGCTGAGTTACTCAGTTTAACTGCTTCATTTGGTGCTCAGTTTCAGAGTCAAATAGAGATGATATTTCAGTGCCACGTATCACCACAATTATATCACGGTGACTCTGTCAATTCTAAACATGCACTTTGGAGGAAAGAACCCGGAGAGGTGTCATTAGGTGGGGGACAGGAAAATAGAAGGCAGAAGGATAGAACAGTCGCTTCCCTTGGCTTGGCTCTGATTTTTTGAAGCAAGTGCTTTGTTTGAATCAGTTCGTCTTCCTGGCCCAGGGTCTCACATGGAAAGTCATCTCTCTGGTATGACACAGCACCCTATCCTTCTGTCTGAAAGTTGTGCAAACTCCACTCTGTGCAGCATCTCCATAAACTCTTCTGACCCGTTAGTGCGCTCTTCTGTTTCTTTCATCCTCTCAGTTTGTGTAGGACGGGACAGCAGAACCACAAGTGCTCTCAGCATCCACAGTGACAGCACATGAGCTCTAACCCTTTGAGAGAAGGTTAGAAATGGACCTGAGTCAGTCTGTAACCTTTAACGCCACTTACCTAATGCTGGGTCTCTTTTTGAATCCTATTGTTAAAGAATCTATTAAGTCACTAGCAACTGAGTGGTTTTGCTTTAGGCAGGGAAAATGGTTTCATTTTATTGACTTTCGAAGTTTTTCACAGTCTAATTTAGAAAGATACTTTGTTAACTTAAAAAAGAAACCTCAAAAATTGTCTGTAGTTGGGTTCTCTATACTCTTGCAGTGCTCTGTCTCTTTCACCTCTTCTTAAGGATTCTGAATTGAGGAGTTCAGGGCTTCCTTCTTTTCCCACATTTAGTCCCTGAACTTTCTTATTTCTGAATTTGAGAAATGTAGACAACTATAAAATCAAGAGTGTACCGCACTTACAGCCTTTTCTCAATTCCCAGTGCAAAAAACATAAGTGACTTAGACTTTCATATCCTGTAGTCTTTGAAAAAGGACTAATTAGGAATGCTGCTAGTGTTGAATCACAACAGTGGGCTCTGCCGAAGCCTGGGCTTCACTCATCTGGGACCTGGGCTCAAGTTTGTCCTTCCTAGAGCTATTATTGGGAAAAAGAAAAATTACTGAATAAATGAGTAGGGTTAGTAAAATTGCAAGAGTTGGAGAAGATTTAATCAGTGTACTGTTTCAAAGCACTTTAAATAAATCATTTTTTACACACAACAACTTATTGAATTGGCAAAAATCTTACAGCCGAAGTGGAACTTAGATACCAAAAGCTCTAAATGCTTTGTTTTTGCAAATGAAGAAGTTGAAATAAGAGTAAAGTGGTGTGCTCAAAGTTATGTTTCTCTTAAGTTCCAGAAGTGGGCTACAACCCGTTTCCAGTTGCCTCTCTTCTCTAGCTGCAGCTGAGTTCTTTTTATCTAGTTGTGCCAATAGGACACAGTGGCAAAGCTAAAATACTTTATTAGATTAGAGTGAGTTAATTTGAAATAATCAATAATGTCTCAGATGAATCTGATTTTCAAACTAATTTACACCGATATCCTTCCGTTGATTTAAACAAAGTTTTCTTTTTTTCTTTTTTTTTTTTGAGACAGAGTCTCACTGTGTTGCCTGGGCCAGAGTGCCGTGGTATCAGCCTAGCTCACAGCAACCTCAAACTCATGGGCTCGAGCAATCCTTCTGCCTCAGCCTCCCAAGTAGCTGGGATTACAGGCATGTGCCACCATTCCTGGCTAATTTTTTCTATATATTTTTAGTTGTTCAATTAATTTCTTTCTAATTTTAGTAGAGACGAGGTCTCGCTCTTGCTCAGGCTGGTCTCAAAGTCCTGAGCTGAAACAATCCGCCCGCCTTGGCCTCCCAGAGAGCTAGGATTACAGGCGTGAGCCATGGCGCCCGGCCAAGTTTTCTTATATTTGGCATTAATTGTGGGATTTAGTGAATGATAGCTAATCAATCTGTAAATTAACAAAAGAAGGAGACAATTAAACTTATTTGTATTTTTTCTTCTTTATAATCTTTCCAAATTCACATATTTGAATTTATGATAATAGTTATAAAGCTTTCTGAGAACAAATTTTGGTTAAAATGGAGTTTGGTGAGTAACTGGATTTTATATTTGGAAATAATTATGCCCATCAGTATGAAGTGAACGCTATATGCTATATATGGAGTTTTGAAACAGGTTTAACACTGAATTACCATTAAATATCTATGTGATGCAAGTCACTTAAGGTCTTTAGAACTTTGGAGTACAGTTGACTTTAAATATGTTTAATGCTACTTTTTGCAAAGCAAAAATTGCAACTATCAAATTTTTGCAACTATCTGGGGATTTTGTATTTCCTTTGCTTTAGCATTTATGAATTCCTAACTCACTAGACTCTTTTTCATTCCTTTCAGGTAAACATATTACCAGAAATACAGCATTGGCTTTGCAGAAAGGAAGGATTATGTCAAATAATTAGAAGATTTCCAGGTAATCTTTATTTTGCTTCCTTGTGCTTAAACAACTGAGATATACAGGCTTCCTTGGCAGACATCAACTAATGAGGTCTCAAATCAGCATCTTTAGTTCCTTTGTTTATGAATTTCACTACCACAAATCTTTCATAGTCCACAAAGCTTTGCCAGTGGGAAGACCTTGATAATAAGGAATACAAGAATAACATTGATATGCGTTTAGTTTCGCCTTCTGCTTTGCTAGATGAGTATTTCTTTTTTCTCCTTTATGTTTTTCTTTAAATTAATTGCTTCTTTATTTTTAAAGGTAATTATTATGGTAGTGCTTAATTATATAAAACTAAGTTTTAAAAAAATTCTATTTCTTCATCATTAAGTTAAGCTGATTCTAACAAATGTGTTTCTCTTTTCTGAAATTCTCTCACTTTGTCTGTGTTTAAGACAGGATACTGAATGAATAGATTCTGTGTCTTGACTATATGAGGAATTTGGGACAAAAATTATTATCTCCAGTTTCTTCATAGGTTCCCAGAGTGAAAAAAAATCAGAAGATATTAATATTAACATATTGAACCCTCATAGATGAAATTACAGCCTACTTTAAAACCCATCAGTGAAAAGTTTCCTCACATTTCTTGTTTAAACCCATTTAATGTTTAATAGTTTAAGCCCCCAGAAAGTGTTTCACTTCATAATTAAAATTTATATCTGCATAGCTTTAATATTGTTTTTTATTCATTTGTGTTCCAATGGAATCTGAAAACTGCTGACATGTCTTAACCTATCAGCTCTTCCATTGGAGTTTCTGCTTCCACACCAAACATAAACCACAGTGGCATGGCCCTCTGTAAAGATTACAGTCTTCTACTATCATTTACCAGGAATTAAAATAACATATAATAAAAATGGATCAGCAATTCAACTTTCAATGTAAGATACATGTCTAAAATCGCTGCATAAATTTGGTTCTGTAGTTAATACTTTATGTGACAATTATAACTGACTTCATAATCTCTGTGTTTTCTCTTTTTGTAAACTTTAGCTAGTTTTTTATTTTATAAAAAAGTAATTTTTTGTGAGGAGCAACTAAACTAATTACATTCATTAATATAATATTAATAAATATCCAGAAATTCATTAGTTAAGGCAATCTGGAAAAAAATCTGTTTACATTTGAACAGAGCCTACAGATTTTAGAAGTATGAGTGTGGTTTTTTTTTTTTTGGTGGTGGTTATTTAATTTCAGATGATCAATTCAGAACATTAAGTTTCTTTAGCATTGTAGTTAGCAGAATAGAATCATAGGAGTGTAAAACTGTTTATGGTCAGAAATGGATTACCAGTTTTAAAAAAATTCCCCAGTTAATTCTTCCATAAATTTATATTTTACATTTTGCTTGCATAAAATTAAGTATTTTCTGTCTTTTACTTTAAACATATTTTATTCTTAAAAACATCTATAAGTTCGATACATTTGTAGTCCTTTCCATACTCTGTCTAGTGTGTTAATTTTCTGTTTATCTCTGTGACTAACAGATAGTTTCACAGAATATACAGCCTTTACATGGAATTCATTCTCCTTTTATTCTATCTTTCTCTAGCTGAAGATAATTTTCTTAGATGTGTAGCTTTAAAGGAATATGTCTGCAGCATTATTTTCTAAGTTTCATAAACAGTAGCTTTTGTTGTAGACTGTTGCTATGAATATACAGTATATAATATAAACTCAGTATTCACAAAACTAAAAATGTTTTGTTTGTTATTAATGCTGAATATTTAATCTTGAATACAGATTAGTTAGCAACATGTCAGTTCCTAAACATGGTATTACTAACAAGGCAAAATAGGCATCTACCCAAAAGAGCACAAAACATTCTACGATAAAGACATCTGTACCCAAATGTTTATGGCAACACAATTCACCATTGCAAGGATGTGGAAACAACCCAAGTGCCTGTCAGTCCATGAGTGGATTATTAAAATTTGGTATATGTTTACAATGGAATATTACTCAATCATAAGAAACAGCAGTGATCTAGAACCTGTTATACTTTCCTGGATTAAATTTAAGCCCATTATGCAAAGTGAGGCACCACAAGAGCAGAAGAATGGACTCCACTTGTACTCGCCATCAAATTGGTACCAACTGATCAACACTAGGGTGATCACATGGCAGAAATACTCTCTAGGGATTAGAGGGATGGGGAGTAAACCCACAACTAAAGGACACGGGGAGCACTGTGGGGGAGGGGAAGGGCATGCCTTTAACCTGCACTTGGGTGAGGCAAAGGCATGAAGTATAACCATAATGTTTGTACCCTTACAATACCCTGGAATAAAAAAAAAAAAAAAAACTTTAAAAAACAAAATAGTACATAATCTTATATTTCGTTTAAAGCTAAAATGGCCTGTGCCATTTTAATCTGTGTTACATTTGAAGGTTGACAAAACATAAACTTTGAAATCAGAGATTTTAGCTCTGCCACCTATTAGTTATGTGATTTAACTTCAGGGGCTTACTGGTTTTTGCTTGTTTGGTTTTCTAATCTATCAAATGGGTACAATAAGATCCATTTCATAGGTTTAATTTTAAAAAATTAAAGTAGATTCTGTATGTATATATATGTGAGTATGTATAATTTGATTTTAAGAATAAAGCATATTATATATAGTTTATAACACAATGTTCAAAAAATGGTAGAAAAGTCATCCTATATTTGAAAAATCAAGCAACGGGCTTCACAATACTTAATATTTTCTCTTTACATGGTAAATCATCACTAAGATTTTATATTTCTGTCAAACTACAAAGGGACTAACTAAGTTTTACCCTACCTGCCACAGTTTCGTAAGTGTTGGCATAAGACATGAGATGCCCAGGTCAAGGACAAATGACATTTTTATTTATAGCAATAGCAGTAAACATACTATCAGCATTTGTACTAGTTCACTGAACCCAAGTTCACCTAGCCCCCGCTGGGTGATGTTTGTATACAGTTGGCCCTCCATCTGTGGGTTAGGTGTCTTTGGATTCAACCAATCATACATAGGAAATATTAGGAAAAATAATTCCATGAAGTTCCAAAAAGCAATACTTAAATGTGTTGCATGCTGAGTACTGCATTGAATCCATGTGAAGTGATACGTAGGCATTGTATTAAGTTGTAAGTAATCTAGAGATGACTTATAGTATGTACAAGGATGCATGTGGGTTATATGCAAATACTATGCCATTTTATATCAGAGACTTGAGCATCCATGGATTTCGATGTCCATAGCAGGTCCTGGAACCAATCCTCCGTGGATACTCAGTGGTTTGCATTTTAAGAAAGGAACCCTGAGCTTAGGTGGTTTGAATCTTTTACAATGTACAGGGAGTATGCCTGCCCTTTGCCCCAGAGAGAGACATTATTTTTGTTATACTGAACAAAAAACAAGCCTTCCCCTTGCTCTGGAGTAAGACATCATCTCTACCTTTCAAGGCTAGTCACTATATGCAATATCTTTGAAAAACTACTTCAGAACAAAGGTGGTCAGTGCCTTTGTTTGCAAAATATGCCAAAGTGTGAAATGTGCAGAGAAGTGTCTACCGTAGTTTCAGAAAGGAATACTTGACAAGTTCTAGCTCTGAAGCTTATGTATAATTCTCACCAAGATTTAAAACCTAGTTGTGCTTCAGTTTTCTTATCTCTAAAAATACAAGGTTTGGCAGTGATCAATAATGTTGTGATTCCGTGATTCCACTGTGCCTTTTCACCATATACACTTGCTGTCCCAGGTTTTATCTTCAGCAGTAAGAAGAGACAGGGATGCTAAGAAAAGAGGGGTGATCATACTGGCAAATGAAGCTGGAACCCACGCCAGTGAGGCAGGACAGGGTTTTGGCTAGATGCAGAGAAGTGACTGGAGACAGCATGAAAGGTTAACACACTCTGTTCCCTTCCATAGCCAAACAGAGTGTACCTGACATTAGACTTGTGACTCAAATTGAAGGGCACACATCCATGGAATTTTTACTGCCTCGCACAAACATTTATTTTTATCTTGCCATTTAATGCTTTGCCTTTGAAAAAAAAAAGTTTCATAATTTTTAGTTGGCCCAAACTTGTTGCTAATATTTTTTATTGCTTTTTATGAAGTTTATTTTTTGATAAAAAGGATTTTTTTCCCCATATTTGAAATGCAAATACAAAACCAAACATAAGAGAACTGTTTTACTTGGGTTGCGAGTTGTTGTTTTTGTTCTTTTTAGTACAATATCCCCATCCAAGAAATCCTGGTTAGGCCTGTGCCCAAGTTTTGGCTATAACTCATTTTTTCCAGTAATTTTATCTTAGCTCTGAGCACTGGCTTTCATGTACAGTTTGAAATATACCCAGACTTGCACAGACGAGAATATTTTGAGCATTTTAGGATCTATGTTCTCATGTTTTAAGTAACAAGAGAGTACATAAAGAAAAAGAAAAATAACAGATAAAATTGAACACCTTTTGTTGTATCTAAGCAAGATGGGGCTTTAAAAAGTGTAGACTATTCACTAACAAATATAAAATATATCTTTAAATAATACAATTGAAATTATTTTTAAACATTGACCAATAATCGTTATTTATCTTATGTGGCACTGATGATTGTTTTTGATATTCTAGGTCCATTATTTCAAGCAAACTTTCAGAGAAATTTAAAGTTTGCTGTTTTCTGTATTCTCAAATCCTGAAACCTCCTCTCTGTGCTTTCTGTGGGCTCCTTGACGCTTCTATCATTCCAAAAAATCTCACCTTCCATCCCAAATATGATTATATGCTTTATGCAAAACATCCTTTCCCCAAGTAAAACTCTCATCTCTTTAGTATGACTGACTTCAGCTAGGTGATAGCAGAAAGTAAGCTGATGGAACTAATTCAGACTAAATTATACCCTCACCCCAGCTATAAGCCTCTTAGATATATTTGCATTTTTATAAAAGAGGCTTGCATACCCAGTGAATTTCTAATTGGTAGAATTTCTTTAAGTGCATTGAAGTTCCCATTCAGTTGTCAGCTAGCCATCCATTCCCAAAGCTCGCTGTATCCATCCACTTTTCTCTCTCTCCGCCAGGACCAGCCTAGTCTAAGTCAACATTCTCTCATATTCTTCCCATTTCCTTTCTTGCTCCTGAATAATCCAGTCCATTATCCAGACTCTAGTCAGAGTGATCTTACCCCGACCGTTTCATAAATAATTAAAACAAGTTGATTAGATCTGCTCATAAAGGTCTGCCTAGGGGCCAGGCTCAGTGGCTCATGCCTATAATCCTAGCACTCTGGGAGACTGAGGTGGGGGAATTGTTTGAGTTCAGGAGTTCAAGACCAGCCTGAACAAGAGCAAGACCCCAACTCTACAAAAAATAGAAAAATTAGCTGGGTGTCTTGGCATGCACCTGTAGTCCCAGCTACTTGAAAGGCTGAAGCAGGAGGATACCTTGGGCCCAGGAGTTTGAGGTTGCAGTGAGCTATGATGAGCTCTATGAGCCACTGAGCTCTATGCAGGGTGACAGAGCCACACTCTTTCTCAAAAAAAAAAAGTCTGTCTAGGGACTGAAAGAGTGGGGCCTGAGTAACCAGCTCTCTGATGCTCTGATAGATTTTATCAGATAGATTTTATCAAAAACAGGAATCAAACACTCAGATGCTTACAGGGGCCTGCCATGTGACATAACACATTTCATAACAAATTCAAAAGCTTGAGAGACCAGATAAACTGTACCCTTTCAGTAGAGACTTTAACAAAAGCCATTTGATTTCCAAGAAGAGAAGCATTGAAGAAATAAGAAAGTATAAGGCAGTACCGGGTGACCTCAGATATATCTCCCAACAACATTGCAATGTTGAAAACCTCTGGAAAATTTCCTTAAGTTTCTTATCCCTGTAAAATTCATTTACCATCAGGATTCAGACCCCATCCAGTGGCCTCGTCTTTCTTCTCCTGCCTCCTCCTCTCCATACTTTGCTGTACTCCTTCCTCTCAGTGCATGTTTGCATTTCCCTGAGCCCTTGGTAACTCCCACTTCCGTTTTCCTCACAAAACAGAAACTCTGCTAACCCTGGAGAACAATAAAGCTGGGCTTTTCTGCTAAAACCTTAATCTCTGGAATTGGAATTGTCAACATCTCTTCACTACTCCTTGTACCATCCCCCAGCTTCAGGATCATTCAATGTATTCAGCAATAATATTATCACCTGGGTTAACTTCTTCCTTTCCACTTCAGATCTGCTGTCATTCTTGTCAGTTTTGACATCCACACCGATGACCCTTTCATGATCCTAACCTCACAGCTCTTTGATCTCATCAACACCATGAACTTCTTTTCTCCTTAGCTTCAGCCTCCCACTTCTGTATCCTAGCTCAGTAACTGGTATCACATACAACTCTATTTCTTCATATTCAAACTAATTCACCACTGTATAATCAACACCTTTCTAGTTTTCTTGTACCTTCAGTGCCAGTGAGCTTGGAAACACAGTTGACACTTTTGGTACTCTTAATTCTGTCACTTTCTCCAAGTTGGTCAGTCACTATTGATCACAGTCTCTTTCCTGCCAAGCTTGGACCATTTATTTAGTCTGTCAGCTGAAGTACAAGCACCTGCAATGTTCTTCCACACTAGTGCTTAAGCCACCAACTGTAGAAAAATCCTGCAATCTGACTTCTCTGCTCCTACACATCAAACACAGGAGTAAATCACACAGTGTGCTGCTCTCACTTTGTAGGATGTTTTCCTCACTTGCTAAAATGGAAGAAAATCACACTACTCCTACAACTGTCAGCTCAGCAATGACCACCACCAAGAAAATTGGCTAGTGGCCCCTGAATCAGCCTCTTCCAATTACCCTCTAAAATACATATTAAAACACATACAAAAAGAAATTCAAGAACTACTCCAAACACTCACAGTACAGAAAAATCTAGAGGAATTTTCATACACTCTGAGGCTGATGGAACTAAATTGTATGTTTTTTTTTAATTTCAGAGTATTACCTGGGTACAAATTCTTTGGTTACATAAATTGCCTTTGTACTGCCTGACAAGCATGCCCATCCAGACAGCACACATCGCATCCGTTAGGTGTGGATTTACTCATCCTCTCCTCCTCTCTCCCACCTGCCTAACACCCTATGAATGTTACTTTCCATATGTGCATGTTAATGTTGATCAATTAGTACCAATTTAATGGTGAATACATGTAGTGTTTGTTTTTCCATTCTTGTGATACTTCACTTAGAAGAATGGGCTCCAGCTCAATTCAGAATAATAATTAGGTAGTTCACCATTTTTTTATGGTTGAGTAGTACTCCATGGTAATGTACCACATTTGGTTAATCCACTCGTGTATTGATGGGCACTTGGACTGTTTACATATCTTTCCAATTGTGAATTGTGCTACTATAAACATTCAGGTGCAGATGTCTTTATTATAGAATGTCTTCTGTAGAGCTCAAATCTTTACCACTTACTCTGTCCCTATGGAAAGGAAGAAGGAATCATCTATCTATCTTAGAAACACAAAATTAACCTCTGTGTCAAAGGATGGGGCTTTTGGATGGAAGACAGAGGAATCAAATTTCCCTTCTGGCCAAGCTAACAGTTTCCCAATCTCCATTGTCATCCTGTAAAGCAGGGGTCATATAACAAAAAGTTCTTAAGTTTTCAAAATTTTCATCCTATGAATCAAAAGCAAAATGAAGCAAGTGACAAAAATTGTTTGGAATTAGTGTTTAACCATCCAGAGAAAAAAAATATTTCTGTTGACTTTTAGAGCATGGTAATTTGACAGTGCAGCCTTTTAAAGACAAAAATGGCAACTGGAAAGAAATCATAAACTCTTAAATAAACTCTTTTAAGTAATAATTCTTTTAAGTAATTATTTTGACAATAATATTGATATTATTATTTTCAAACTATAAGGCTTCATCCAAGTGTTGGAGATTTTCCTTGCCTGGGTTACTGTTAGCTTTGAAATAGAGAACCATGGAAGGTGGTCTGATGAGTTGGGAAAAAACAGTGAGTTTTTGAATCTAGACCAATCTGTCAACCAGCTTTGGCTGTGGCTAGGTAATTACTCAAGTACAAACATACTTTATCACAACTATCAATTTTATCATAAACAAAACAGATTTGTCTCCACTGATGAAAGAATTTCTCCACTCACATGATTTGACCTGTATTCTTTTTAAGAATCCTTAGTTTTACTATTGGGTGACCAATTTGCCCTGGTACTTCCTGTTTGCCTGTTACTTTCCTGTTGTTAGCAGGAAATCCTGTGTCCTTGGAGATCCCTCAGTTCTGGGCAAACCGGGACAGTTGATTATCCTAGCATGCAAGCAATTCATTCACCTTTTCATGGGCTGGCCTTCTTTTTAAAGCCCTCCAAATCAATAGAGAATGGTTCTCGCCAAGCCCACTGGGAAAAAAAATGGTACCATGCCAAAATGCCTACTTTCAAATTCCCACATTTCTCCTTTGATAGAAGAAGGGCAGGGAGTTGGGAATGGGATAGAATGGGGACTTTCAACCTATCCCAACTGTTTCTTCTTGTGTTCTTCACTGCTCTTAAAAGTCCTACCTAATTTCCCAAACAAGTCATACTTCCAGGGCAGATTTTACTAGCCACATGGAAAGGAAGAAATGAGAATGAATAATTCCTAGTTGAGTGGATATCTAGGGTAAAGGACACAGGCAGGGCATAAATTCCTGAAGGCATAGGGTCTATGTGTGTGAGTGTATTTGGAGGTGGAGTAAAATCTGGAATGAAGGTGGAAGCTGGTTTCTGGAAAAACAACAAACAACAACAACAAAACCCACAGATACAGCATTCAATGGCAAAAGGGAAATTAAAGGCAGATATCTTGTCCAACTAAGTCATCGACCTGCAGGGCTTGCGTGAAGAGGACATCATCAGCAAATGGAGCCAACATTGGCACAAAGGAACACAATTTTTCCAGGAGGAACTTGGGAAGCAGAGTGTGGAGAAATTCCATGAACAGAGAGTATGGCCACACCTATTATTTCACTAAGGGTTACAAAATCATGATATTCTAATTTTAAATGTCCTTTTTAAATTTGATAGCAGAAATACTTTTATAAAGAAAAAACTTTCCTGCATCAACTATTAAATATTTGGTTATCTTGAGGCAAAGTTTACAAGGAAAAACAGGATAAATGTTTCATCTTTCCCTTTCTTCACCAATTTTCTCAATAACGAATAGGGTCCCTAGAATCCTCCAAAAGTAATCAATGATCATTTTTGTTCAGTTAAAATATCACTATGAGCTCCAGGATTTTTAATATATTTGATGCATTTCAATATATTTAGCTGTTATGCCTTTTGATGTTTAAATTTTCCATCTTTAGCCCTTGGAAGCAACTCCACATTGTTCTTAAGTCACTTTAACATGGCCCAAAGGGCCTGTGATAGCCTCCTTGCTTTCTGATGTGACATGATGTTCCTGACTCATCCTACGCATTTCCTGTTCCACACCTGTAATCATCCATTTCTCCACGAAGCCTCGGTTCCTTAGTAAGAAATGGCATTTGGAGACTACAGTTTGAATCTGAGAGGTTCTCATTGCTACTGGGTTGACCATTCTGTTTAGGCTTTCTCAGTGGAAAGAACTAATGATTTTTTTTTCTTGCTAAGAAAATATGTATTAGGAGTTCATTTTTACTTGTATTTTCCATTTCTAATGAGGGAAAACCTCAGTTCTGAATGACATTGGAGTTATTAGCTATCCAACATATGCTGTATAAGTATATGAGTATGCATGTGTGTGTGTATGTGTGTGTGTGTGTGTGTGTGTGTGTGTGTATAAATCTAATAAAGAAGGAAGATGGGTGGGGACTTCACTCACAGGTCAGAGGGAGGTAGGGCACCAGTAGGAAGAATGCTTAAAGAGGATCTGCTGGAGTAGGACAAGGAAAGATGGAGGACAGGAAGAGAACTAAGGAGTGGAGGAGCTTTCATATGGAATACTCTCTGAATGCAAAATTGTGGGTCTTGTGCACAAGATAAAGATGTTTATGTACCAGCAGACCACTTCCTTAGAGTAAGAAACCCTATCACATTTCTTGACCACTCACCAACACTAGCAAACCCTTCTAGCACACCATATGCCAAGCATTGTTCTAAATGATTTCTATATAAACTCATTGAATCCCTCACCAGCACTAAGAGTTAAGTATTATTAATATTATTTCCATCTTATAGAGAAAATTGAAGTACAGAGACATTAAGCCACTTGACTGAGGTGAAATTACTAGCGAGTAGCAGGACCAAGGTCCAACCTGGGCATTTTGATCTTAGATACCTTCATGATGCCCTATGCCTCTCAAGATACTAAAGATACATAAACACATGCAAATATTCACACACACATGCACACATACATGATTCAGGAAAGAGGAGCATTGGCAAACACAAGTTATAAGCATCTCATTGAAAAATAAGATTTTGGAAACCCATGATATTTCTACATAAATCAGCACCCCTTAAAGAGTTAAGAGGGTATATGGGGATGAGAATTAAAACTTGATACATACATAAACACACACACATGTATTTATTTATCTATTAACACATCCATTCATTCATTCTTTATTACACAAATGAGGACACTGAGAGAGTTAGGGAGGTTAAATAAGTAACTTTCCAAAGTCAATCTATGAATTCAGAATCATGTAGTCTAAAGACTTTGCAATGCCTTTAGCTCTGAGAAACCCAGTGTGACAGAAGTGATGGGTGGCTGGTCTTGAATATGTGATCCAGGCTGTCTCCTCTCAACATACAATATTAGTGAATCCATGAGGGTTCCCTTCTGAACAGAGAATTCAATCTGACTGTCCCAGTACAATGAACTAGAAATAGTCCATTTGTAATGAGTTGTGTCAACATAACGGGTGAGAGGGGAAAATCCCTAATGCCAGCCAGAGCAGGTGCAAGAAACCATCCACTTCCTTCCTTCATCCCAAAGGGCCAATCAGCATGGCTTCACTGCCAGGATGTGGGAGAAGCAGGGCCTACAGCTGGGCAGCCCTCATGCCAAGAGTGTGTAAACCCAAAGTGGAAGCTGGAGGGAAAAGGAAGGCAGGCTGAGCACATCAATCCTCCTACTCGCTCCCCGTCAAAGTTGGAGCTGGGAAGAACAGACGTAAAAACATCACCAGCTGGTGTGTTTTCTGGCAGGGACACCAGCCGCAGCCTTGCCTGCCCCCAGACACACTAATGCAGCAAACACCTTCCATCTGTAGCTTCATTTCCTTTGTTTACCAGGGATGGCAAGCAGGAGAAGAGAACAAACCAATGTTTCAGAGGCCCCATCAGGACCTGGGCGTTGCCTCCAGTGGAACAGGGTTGATGGATGTTAGAGAGGAACAGTCAACAGATGAAGCCTCATTATGTTTGCAAATCTGGGTTTGAAATAAACAGTGCACCACTGCTGCAGCACCTTCCCTCACCTGCCTGCCCCATTTACACTTCTGTCCTTCACCAGCCCTGGCAGTTCAGCTGGGCTGGAAGGATAAGGAGACAGCCCTTGGGGAGAGAACTCCAGGACAAGCCAACGCCTGCCTGGTAGGCATGAGAGCAGAGTGACAAAGACCCTCCACCCTGCCCCACCCATGTGCTGCCCTGGTCTTCCATCCCTGCTCTGTCCAGCTGACATTTTGGCCCCTCATCTCTCATTAAAGGAACTTCGGCCTCTTACGTGGTCTTTCCTGGACAACCCTGAAATGGGCACCAAGAAAGAGACATGAGTGGTTTTCCATCCCTGTCTTGACATGATTTCTTTTTTAAAATGTATCCATGTCTCTACTCTTTGCTTCTCTTCTCTCATATATCCACATACCATCTGCCGCTCTGCATGCTGAAGCAACGTTTTAGGCAGTTCTCTAAGAGGATTCCAAATAGCAAAGTGAAAGCAGAATCCTAACGGCTCTTTCCCCAGTTCAATTCAGCAAGCCTTTTCGGGCACCAATGCAGATGCAAGGCACAATGAGAGGCAAGAAGAAGGACTGGACATCACCCTGTCCTCGTGGGACCAACTTGAAATCCAGTACATGCATTAACAGGAAGGATCCAATGTGTTCATCATCTATTTGTTCCATAAACGTTTACTGAGCACCTCTTATTAAAAAGAGTAAACTTTTTAAAAGTAAACTGGTTTCTCTATTATGATACCAGGGAAGGCAGGCAAAATGTTTTCCTCGCATGAAGATTTAAATTAAGAGAATTTCAGATTGATGTGCATTATCGTTCAATCCCACATTTATCAAGTACCTTTTGTACGTGTGGTGGTGTGTATTAGATCCTGTGAAAGATGCAAAGGTAATTAAATTGTAGATCCATGTATTAAGAAGCATGAAATCAAGTGGATCTATGTCTTCCAACACATAAAATCAAGTGAAAAGACATAAACAAATAACACTAACTTCAACATAAGGTACCCTAAAGGATAGGGAGGGAGGAGAGAACTACAGTTTATTGAGCACTCATTAGGTGCCTGGTGCTTTACATATGTGATTACTAAAACATCTTTTGGTAACAATTGCTGATCATCTAACCTATGGTCTAGGCTTGGTGATACGGTCTTTAGAGGGATACAAACACACAATTACAATGTGACAGGAAGTATAGAGAACAGATAGATCATCTATTCCCGATTTGGGGAATCAAAGGCTTCTGGGAAGAAAAGACTTGAGTCCTGAAGAATGAGTCAGCCAAGTAAATCAGTGGAGATTGCTCTCGGCAGAGAAAATAACATGTGCAAAGCCCCAAAGGCATGAGGGAGGCTTAAGTTCCTCATGTAATAAGGGAAGAGGCTGAAGTTCAAGGAGTTACGTAACTTGCCCAAGATCACACAGCTGGTGAGTGATAGAAGTTAGATTTGGATGTGGTCTGAGTTCCTTTCATCTATGAATTCTAATAACAGAGGAAGAGAGATGTTTTGACTGAAAACAGGGAAGGCTTTGATAAACTGGATTTTGAAGAACAAGACAGGAATGGAAGGAGAAGGATTCAAGGGAAGGGAATGACAGCAGCAAAGGGAGCATTGAGGGGCAGCCAGTCACAGTTGCGCTGGAATGTAAAGTGACGTTGGGGTTTGGAGGAGGCACTTTGGATGATAAAGTTGAAAAGAAACATTTTAGTTGGAAAGACCCATCAGTCAAGTGGAAGATACTTCATTCCCACCAGCAGAATCATTAAGTCCATATAACACTGGATATTTTAAGTGCCCGATAAAAGGAGAAGACAAAATGCTGAGGACTGAAGTGTGGAGACAGAGGAGCCCTGTAATGAGAGGCACTCCTCTGACCTGGGGTGAGTTAACAAAGAATCTTAAATGTGTCTAAGGGAAGAGGACACTGGTCGACTTTCACTCCCTGAATGCCTTGCAGGGGTCCACCATCTTAGCCTTCCTTCTTTTTTCTTTCCTTTCTTTCTCTGTTCCTTCTTTCTTTCCTACATATCAAAAGTATATTTAAGTCTATTCTTGGGATAGACAAGCCTGGCTGAATATGTTATTCAAGAGGTTTTATATAACAAAGTCATCAAGAAAACATATTGCTTCATAGCTAGGTTTGACAGAATATCTTAACATGTGTTGGATTTCTTATGATCATGTCTGAGTACCAAACAAGTAATAAGTTAACAGAAAATTTAAAACTCATTCCTTCAGATTCAGGTTTTAACAGAAAATTAATAATGAGAGATCTTTTCACATTACAAACAGGAAGGGTTTTTTGTTTACTGTTATTTTTTGTTATTTTTTTTTTTTACTTTCTTGAGTGCTTCTTAGTAACTTTACTATTATTTTTATGTTGTCTTACATTGATAATCTCCAGCAAAATGGAAGTTCTTGTGAAAGAGAAGGTGCAAGTGGCCAAAATCACCTAAAGGAAAGCGACAGTCTCAGAGGTCAATGGCAGAGCAGGACTCGTTAGTGGTTACCAATCAACCCTCGTAGGAGGCAGGATAATGGAAACATGAGTGGCATGGCTTTTGGAGCCAACGGACCCATGAACCCTACCAAAGTCTCTAATCTTGCCAAGTCACTTCTTTTTTGGTCTCATGACCAAGATTGAGATACTACCCCACAATCTTCTTGCAAGATTGTTTTAGGTGTTAAATAAAATAATGCATGCAAATAAATCCCTAGCTCAGGGCTCAGGACATGGAGGTGTTCAGTAATAGGTCTGTCCTCCACAGTTAGTCCCCACACTCATTCCCCCTCCCTCATAGTAGGGCTTTGTGTGTATCTCTATTAAATGACACTAATAATGCTGCAATTCAATTTCCTGATTACTGGTCTATCTCTACCAGTAGATATGAGCCATTAAGAATATAAGCCATGGTTTATACATTTATTTCTGGTAACTAATAAAGTGAATAGTAGTTGTTCAATTACCATTTCTCATATGGCTGAATTTATAAGCTCTCAACTCAGTTAAGGATCTAAACCTGACACTTTAAAAAAATTACCATAAGCCAGTGTATAAGGTGGTACTAAACTCTACAGTACAACAGACTTATCAGAGGTATTGAGGTTCTGGGGAGAAGGAAAAGATGGAGTTTTGTAAGGGAAATAGCACCTGAGAGAGGCTGGAAGATTGGGCAGCCCTGAGTGGAATGAGGAAAGCTGCCTGAGAAAGGATGAAAGTGGGCAAGAGTATGGAGGCAGAAATGTGCACATCACATTCAAGGCACAGGAAGAAGACTGGTATGATGCACTCAAAGGCAGGCACAGGCATTCGGATTTAATGTGGTGGGAATAGGTAACCATGGCAGTGTACGCAGAGGAAGTGACTTGAGTTGCTGATGTTTAGGCAAGGCCAGTGGGCGCAAGGTCTAAAGCTTCCCAACACCTGGAGGAAGGACAGTCCTTGAAAAGATCTGGGCTTTGCCTGAGATTATTGGGAAAGGAAGCTCACGGAAAGGGAGTGGGAGCCCCGGAGCTTCCTGCATGAAGAGTTGGTACTGGTGGGTGGATTCCCATCGTGCTGGACTTGTGTTCTCAGCAGGAGGGCACCCAAAGGTCACTAAGCACCAGCCACGCAATGCAACATCCTGAGGGACCAGGCAGCCCAGAGACTCTGATGAGAAGGCATCGCTTCTCAGTTCAATGGCAATATCAGACAGATGCTGTCCCAAAAGCAGCCCCAGTCCTTTCAAGAAAGAATGACAAAGAACAATTTGAAATGAGTTTTGGAAAGTAGCATTTTGTTGGAAATGGAGAATACACTTAAAAAAAAAAGATCCATAAACATGAGAATGACATAGTAATTCAGACTATAACGATCCATTTTGTGTACAAAGTGCTTTCACATAGTGTCACATTTCACTCAACAACCCTATGAGACAGACCTTATTCCCATTTCACAGATGAAGAAAGTAAGGCTTATGGTGGTGCGTGACTTTCCCATAGCTATAGAGAGGATGTAACTCTCCCAAAGCTATAGATGCTGGAGCTGCCATTGGACCTCTGGTGTTGCATATCCTAAATCTACCTTGCACTTTTGAACCAAGCTGCCCGCCTCCAGAGAAACTGAGATGCTCTGAGCATAGAACATAATTCAGAAGAGGAAGAAGACAGAAAAACAAACACTGCCACTGAAACCCACAGGGGCAATAGTGTGTAAAATCCTGGTGAATGGCCAGCTCAGGGGTAAGCCATGTGTCAGCAACTTTGGGTTAGAATAGCAAGACACACCTTTTGGTGCCCTTGCTGGCTGCAATTTTAGGTGGGATACATCCATTGAAAGGCCTGCAAAGATCTGCTTGTGGGGGGAACTTTTTTCAGAACATGTTAAAGTATCATAATTGCTCAGGTCTCCTGCAAATTGCCTGCCTTAGAGTTTCATTTATTACCATTTCCAAATAACCAAAAAAGCTTTTCCTTCCTTTGTGATGATCTGAAAATTGAACAAACTGAGAAGACCCCATTCTCTTTTCGTGACTGCAGCTCGTAAACTGGGTTTTCTTACAAAGCACAAAGAAAGAAAGAAGAAAGAGCATCTTTCATTTCCAGCAAGAAAAATAAATTGCGAGCTGTTGTGAAATTATGTTATTACTATTTTTAGTTTCACTATAAATCCATGTATCTTCTGGGATAGCTTAGAGCTGGTATACACATGGTCAATCTAACCTCAGAGTGTTTCATTATTTTACATATCTCTGCACAAGGAACAAAAAGATGAGACCACTAACTGCCAAGGAGAGCTTGAGTGAGTGATGTCACCATGCTGGTCTCTGTCTTGCCTACTTCCCAGGAGCACTGACACATGAACAGGTACTTTGCAATCTACAAAGCATCATGTCAGCATAAACCTTAATTGTCACTGTGGTTAAAGACAACAACAGCGCTTATTTTATCTCCAATTTGTAATGTTGTGCCGTCTTCAGGCTGGGGTCTGCTCTGCTCTGTAGCCTTTAGGAACTCCATGGTCAGTTACAGTGAAGCTAGAGAAAGTCTAACTGCGGAAAGACAGAATCTGGAAGCCCCCAAATTATAATGGAGCCTTCACTTCCATTATAGCACTCGTCGGGGTTTTTACATCTGATGACAGTAATAACTCCTGCAACCTTAGAAAATACATAGAAATAGAACAAAGCGATTGTCATACTTTTTAGAGTCAGATAGACCAGGATTTAAATCATGTCTCTGCTATAGAATAGCTAAGTAGTGTAGGCTAATCATATATCCTCTCTGTACCTTGATTTTCTCACCTAAAAAACCTGACAATCAAAAAGGATCATATTAACAAACATATTTAAAATACCACACAATGGGGTCACATAGTAAAAGCCAAATAAATGTTAGTCCCCTACCACTTATATATTATATAGGCCCTTTGCTCTATGATGCACCCAAATAGAAATTACATTATCCAGCTTACACTTTCTCAAATTGCCAGGGACTTTTTCTTTCAGGTTATTATTGCATAATCTGTGTGTACCAGGAATTATGCTGGATACCAGCCGCACAAATATGAATAAAATATAATATCAAAAGCATATAATAGTTGATGGATGGAATTAAGCTGAGTCTAAAATATTTAGGGAAGTATCAAAACATACTCTATTATGTAATGAAGGTCCTTCTGGGGCTGCTTCAGTGAAAACAAAGTGATCATGTCCATGAAGGCGGAGCTGGGTCTGTCTTGGTGATTATCATATGTTCAGCACCTAGTACAGAGGATAATGTTTGTTGAGCAAATCTATTAGTAAACAGGAATGAACAGTAAGTAAGTAACATAATACATGAGTGGCTACCTCTAATGTGTTGGATAACAGCCTCCTCCTGCCACATGAATCTCTTCCACACATCTCCAAGACGCAAAAATGATCTCCCAGGCAAGAATTCCTTAGTGGGGGTTTTTTTGTTGCAGGTGCTTGGAGAACTAGATGGAAAAGACCAACTTTTCAGTATAAACCTCTCCTCCAGATACTGACCAAAATCATTCAGTCAGATAGTAAAGAAATCAAGATCAACCCCAGATGCCTGATCCCTATCCAAAACTCTTTGTGTGATGTCTTTAGAACTACATTTGACTAAATGTCTGAGCAATCTCCAGGAACTGATATCTGCCCTCCCATAGCTGCAGACAGCACCCCCTAAAAGAAAAAGTCATTTGAACTCCAAACAAGTTCTATGCAAAACAAGAAATATTGTGTCATGTTTCAAGAAGGCAGCCTACCAAACAGGCAGCTCTACCCACAGATCTAGGCATGGGGAAGACGTAGTTTTGTTTCAGAGAACTCACCATGCTTTTGGGTGACCAGCACCAAGAATCTGAGAGATTCAATCCAGTCTCACTCACTTGTATTAACCAGAAAAAGTATAGTCTGAGCTAATATCCTTCATTCTCATTTTAAACCAGTTTCACCTGCTATGCAAATGTCAGCAGGAGGCAGTTGCTGGTGATTGGCTCCCTCCCCCATTATCCAGAACAGCTCTTGCACACTAGGGGTCTTCATGACCCATCCCAGTACCACATGGCCTCACAGGGCCACCTAGAAAATCGAGGGGCTCTATATGTATACCCTTAAATTTCTACCTGCACGTGCAAACCTGTATTTATTAATACAATATAAACTCATGTTCATCAAGCTCTGTGCTAGGTACTCCATGTGTTTCACCTAGTTTTTATAACAATCCTCCATGTAGGTAGTAGTATCATCATTCCCATGTCACCAATGAAGAAACTATGGGTTAGAGTTTTCCAACACTTGTAAACAGCAGGGACCAATGTAAACCCAGACCACCTGGCTCTGAAGCCTTGCACTTACATGTCACATCATACTGTAACCTTCTTTCCCCTCTCTCGTTAAATGACGTGCTTCTTCTCTGCCCTCCCATCAAAGGGCATCTCCTTCATCGCTGTCTCCTCATCCCCCTTGACTCCTAAGGAATGGTTTTTCAATTAATTTTCCATTCTTTTTCCTATGTTTTCAACCACTGCTTCTCTATTAATTCCTTCCAGTCAGTAGCTAAGTCTCTCCCATCTTAAAAATAAAAATAATTTCCTCAACCCTCCATCCATCTCTAGCTCTGTATCTTCTGCCTTTGTTCTCCTTCCCTTCTCAGCCAAACTTCTTGAAAGATTTGTCAGTATTCACTGACTCCAGCTTCACTTTCCATTTGCTTTTCAACTCACTAACATCAGGAGCCCATTTAACACCACTCCTGGGTAGGTCTTCTGGCCAAAGTCACAAATCAATCCAAGTGTACATCTGCAGATCCGACCGCCTCTCCACCCGAGCTCCAAATGTGTCATTGGAAGCACCTGTCGACATTTCTGTTTATGTGTCTCCCAGGCAGCCTAGACTTCGTCTGACCGCTTGGCACCCCTGGCCATATTCTAGCCTTTCCCATCTCACCTGGCATAACCACCACCGCTCAATCTAAATATCCTCCTGAATTCTTCTCTTTCTCCCAGCCTCCAGTGAAATCCAGTTGAACAGCAAATTCTGATGCACTTACCTAAAACTACATTTCAAATCCATTCACTTCTGTCCCTCTCCACTGAGACCTCGAGGTCCTAGTGACAACACCTGAACCATCTGCTTGGTGTCTGCCCACCTATGTTTGCCTTCTGACAACCTACATTTTATCCAACAGCTAAAGAATCATGTTGCAATATAAATCAAAGTCCGTCACTCCCTTGCTTAAAACTTTTTGATGGCTTCTAGCTGCTTGTAGAATAAAATCCTACTTCCCCCAAATCCCTGCATGACTTGGCTCTTTCTTAACTCTGCGAATGATATGCACAGGGGCTTTGTGATCAGATGACACTGTGTCAAAATTTTCCATGTAACTTTGAGAAAGTTATATATAAAGTCAGGAGGATAGCACCTACTCATAAAGAATTTTTTGATTACTCTTTTGTTAGTTAAAATAAGAATGCACTTCCAACAAGTGTCATATATGTCAGAGTATTGTAGATCATGTGGAAGAATGTGGACCATTCAATAAATGGTGTTGAGAGAACCAGTTATCTATTTTAAAATATAAAATAAAATGGGTGCTTTTATCACACCATACACATAAATTTATTCCAAATACAGGAATTTACATATTTAAATATGAAAGGCAAAAATTTAAAACTATTTAAATATATATTATATATCTTTATGATATGTTGATAAAGAAATTATTTCTTAAATAAGATATATAATAAATACTATAAAATGAAAATATGAGCCATAGGAGATGCATATAGAGAAGATATATAGGATATTTTATATATGTTTATGTATATGTGTAAAATATATGTATATATTTATATATACACACATGAGAATATATGAGAACAAATGCATATGAGAGTATATTTGCAAAACAAAACCAACAAAGGATTAGTATTCAGAATATATGAACATTTCTATAAGCCAATATGAAAAATACAAACAACCAAAATAGAAAAATGGGTCTAAGACATGTGCAGGTATTGCATACAAAACATAAATTGTCAGATCAAATGTTAGGTCTACTTTTATTTTTTGAGGAATCTCCATACACACCCAAAGAAAAAGAAGACTTTTCATCAAAAAGACACCTGCACTAGAATGTTTATAGCAGCACAATTCACAATTGCAAAGATGTGGAATCAACCCAAGTGCCCATCAATTCATGAGTGGATCGATAAAATGTGGTATATGTATACCATGGAGTACTACTCAGCGATAAAAAAGATGAATTAATACCTTTTGCAACAATTTGGATGGAACTGGAGACCATTCTCCTAGGTGAAGTATCTCAAGAATGGAAAAACAAACACCACATGTACTCACCATTATATTGGAACTGACCTATGAGCACACGTGCACAGAGGGAAGTAAAACTCAGTGGAAATCAACCAGGGAGGAAGAGGGGAAGGGGAAGGGAAAAAACCCTACCTAATGGTAAAAGGTGAAAGATTTATTTGATCTGAAGAGAAACCAGAGTATAAACTTACCTAACGGATACTATGAACACTATTTGGGTGACAGGCACATTTACAGCCAGGACTCAAGCATTACAAAAGCAATTCATGTAACCTAAAATATTTTTACCCCCTTAATATTTTGAAATGAAGAAAAAAGTAAAATAAATATAAATTGTCAGTAAACATGTGAAAAGATTCTTAACCTCATTAGTAATTAAGGAAATGTAAATTAAGACCATAATGAAATACCTTCTTATACTCACTCATTTGGCAAAAAGAAGATAATACCAAGTGTTGGCAATTGATACCATTGTTTAAGAAGACAATTTGCATTCAGTTGAGCATGTAAATAGTTCCAGGTCTTCAGATATGCTATGGTCTCTGCTTGGAATGCACATCTTTAAATTGCTTGTCTAGAAAACTATTTTCCATGCTTTAAAACCCTGCTTAGATAGCGTCTACTTACTGAACCCTCCTCAAATTCCCAGATGAAAAATTTATCATTTCTTCCTCTGTGTTCCCTGTGCAAAGTTGCTGTACATTACACTGTGCTGTAATTATGTGATTACATGTCTCCTCAACTAGCCTAGGAACTCCTAGAAAGCAAGGGCTGTTTCTTACTGCCCAAGGGCTCAATATGTGACAATAAAGGAACTTAAACGATTGAGACTCCAGGTCTCCCCTGTCCCTTTCCATTGCCACTGTGGCCCCCTTAACTCTGTGGCAGCTGCAGGCTGCGGTCTATGCTCCTTTCCCAGGAAGCCCTGGGCTCCTGCACCCTTTCCTGCTTCTCTCTCAGCTTCACAATTTCAGGACGCACATTTCTGATGCATTTTCACAGGCCTCAACCCAAAAGCAATCAAGGAAACCTGTCCACATTTTGAATGAGATATCAATTAAAAATATCTCATTCTTGAGTGATTTCATACTCCAAAGCTAGTTTTTACTCTAAAAGGACGTTGAATTCCTCATTCTACTGACCCCTGTGGGAGACACTGCCATTCAAGACTTGGATGAAGGTGACTTCCTACCATCGAGTAAGATGTATATTTGAGGTTTGGCAGCTTCCTGACTCACACCTTCTGTCCCTTGATCACCGGGCCCTCCACCGGGGCCCTTGTATTAAGGGGCAGACACAAACAAAACAGCAGTGACTCGGTTATGCGGCAGCCCGTGTCATTTGGCTGTGTTTATAGTCAGCCCAGCTGCAGCCAGTCAGCAGCTGTGACACTTGAAGAACAACAGTTGCTTTTCCAAATCAATATATGAGACTTCGTGGTGTAATAGAAAGAACATGATAGAAGAAGCACTGGGATGGATTTCCAGCTCAACTACTCTGCGATTCTGTGGTTTTCCTCCGAAAAATAACCTCCCTGGACCTCACTGTGCCTGACTGGACAATAACTATCCTGCGTATTTCTCCAGGGTAGGGAGAGGTTTTAAGGATTAAATGCAATGATGAATTTAAATTCTCAGGTGCTATACAAATATTAATGTTAGCCAACATTTGTAATGCTTTCTATGTGCCGGACATGACTCTAAGCACTTTACATTTGTTGATTCATTTAATCCTACCAGCAATTCTATGAGCTATATACTATTAGTCCCATTTTTAAATATGAAAAAATAAAGGTACAAAAAGTTTAAGAACTTACTAAGATGACAGAACTTGTAATGCAAGATCCAGGATCTGAGACTAAACTTTAACTAAGGTCCTACATTGAACATTCCAGGAGCTGTTTCCCTGTTTCTTTAGATTTGCTTTTAATGATATTTGTCACACCAAGAAATCAGTTCCTTGCCAGTGCCTCTATAAAAGCATTTGTCACTTTGTAATCATTTGGTTTTTATATACCTGTCTTCCCCATTAGACCATGAGCTCTTTCGGGTGGGAATTATATTGCATTCATCTGTAATAGTCCCAGCACTGAATACTGGGTCTGGCATATTATAGGTAGGCACATCACTCTCTAGAGATTTGTTGGCTGGATCGTGGAAGGAAGGGAAGGAATAAAGGTGGGTGAACAAAATGTATGGATGGATAGATGGATGGATGGATGGGTGGATGAGTAAATGGATAGACGGATTGATAGAAGGGTGGGTGCGTGGGTGGATGATTAGATTAATCACAAATTGTCAGTTTTATAGAGTACTATCTGATTATCTTGAAACTACAATTGTGTTTTCTCCATCCTCATTGAGTAAGTCCCTAATTTTAAATTATTTTCTATCTTAAGTTATGGAAAACCAATTTACTATTCTCATAGTCTTAAAAAAAAAAAACCATAAGATTTGAAAAGGATACAAGAAATGAGGCTGATCCAGCAAAGGAGAAAGGATTGCTGCCACATCCAGAAGCAGGGCTGATTCTAGAATTTTGTCACATATTTTAGGCATTTCTGTACAGTAGTCGCCCTTATTCACAGGGGACAAGTTCCAAACCCCCAGTGAATGCCTGAAACCACAGATAGTACCAAACCATATACACACAATGTTGTTTCCCACACATACATAGCCTTGATAAAGTTTAATTTATAAATTAGGTACAGAAGAGATTAACAACAATAACTATAAAATAATAAAATAGAACAACTATAACAACCTACTGTAATAAAAGTTATGTGAATGTGTTCTTCCCCCTCTGTCTCTCAAAATATCTTATGGTACTGTACTCACCTTTCTTCTCCCCTCCTCCTCCCCCTCCCCCCCTCCTCCTTCTTCCTCTTTTTCTTCCTCTTCTTCATCTGTCAACCTGATAACTGAGAGAATCTACTAAGTGCCTAAAGGGTAAATATCATATTTACAGCACAGACAAACTGGACAAAGAAATAATTTACATCTTGGGTGGGATGGAGCGAGAAGGCAAGAGGTTTCATCACCCTACTCAGAATAACATGCAATTTAAAATTTATGAATTGTTTATTTCTGGCATCTTCCATTTAATATTTTTGAACCACAGTTGACTGCGTGTGACTGAAGCTGAGGAAAGCAAAATCAAGGATAAGGGGAACTTCTGTACTTGCCTTCTTTGAGTACTTTGAGAGCGAGACTGTCTTGACTACTTTGAATCCCTGGCACACCTGTTGCAATAGAAACATGGACAAGCAGTAGATGTAGGGTCAGGCTTATGAGTCAGCCAAGCCCTCCGCGTCCCCTTTGTGTGCCGTCCTTTCCAATCACACCCAGCAGACATCTCCTGCACTCCTCTTTCCCTCCTTTCCAAGAAGGGTTATGCTGACAGTTATTCATTCTCTAGTGCAAATGTAAGCAACATATGAACTTTACCCTGACTTCTGTTCGTGATGATTTTCTTCTCTAATAGAAGAAAAGTTCTGCACTTGAGGTATCAGCAAATTTCCTTTTTGGGAAAAGTCCCACAAGGTTGCTGCAAAAGCCTCGATCTGCCAAAATAGAAGTATGCTCCTGCAGCTGAGGCTTCAGCCTCTCCTGAGAGTACAGGCCCCTTCTCTCCTCGCAGTCTTCTTGTCTCCTATCGAGATGCTCAGGCCCTTATCCTAGCCCTCCTTGGTGTCTCCTCTCTGAGAACAGGGGGGAAAAAATCAAGGTTACTGGAGCAGAAAGAGAAGCATCCAGATAAATAAATAGCACTGACATTGATTGAATACTTACGTGCCAGTTATTAAACTATGGTCCATACACACCCTTTAATGCTCTACTCGAATGCCGGGGTTGAGACTCAGCACACTACGTCTCCATTTTGTCACTTTTTAAGATCTGCCCACCGGTGGCACTAGAAGGAGACTGAAAGGCTGGAGGAGGAAGAACAGACAAGCTCCTTCTGTTTCGTTTTCTGTTCCTGTCTGGGTCACACCAGCAAAAGTTCTTTACCCAAGCAGCTCCGGTTGGTTCCCATTTCCAGGATTTTTTTATTCCCCCTTCACATTCCTAGGATTAGCCTTATTATGCCCTGGAGACACTAGCACCAGTGGGCAGTGCCCTCTGCCCAGAGGCCTAGATCCCAAGCACCTCTCCCCAGCTTCTAGGTTCCAAGGACTCCAAACTCGTCCCTTCTCTTCCCCAGTTACTGTCCTTGTGTTACTTCAGTGTTTCATTTTGTCTGTTTAGTCCTTCGATCCCTCTTTAACTAATTCTCTCCATTAAAATATTAGAGCTCCTACTTCCCCGAATGAACCCTGACTGATTCAACTTATTGTGTACCAGACACCCCACTAAGCATTATGCATATAGTTGCCTTTGCTCTTTACAGAAACCCTATGGGCACATTATCGTCTTTTTGCAGATAAATAAACTGAGACACAGAGATATTAAGGTCTTGCCTAAGATCATACAAGCTTGAATTGTGGTGAGAGAAGCTTCCAACCCCAATGCAATCCCGTCTAAAAATAGCTATTTGCATGAGACTTATGGTTCCCAGAGAGAATTTGTGTCCTTAGTGTCAGGGCCCTTCTGAGAACCAAAAATACATTTTAAAGTTCCCCGAATAAAGCAGTGGAGTGTTCTCCCCCTCCACCCACACTCAGGGACTTATTACCAACAGACGGCTGCAATATAGGAATGAGGCACGAGTGTGCCTGGAACTCTTAAGACCAACACAGCCATCCGAGGTTATTTCCCACCTACACAGCTAAAGAGGAATAAAATTCCAGTCAGAAAATGATTATGTCTTTTCCCAGAGCTTCTGATGAAAAGAGTCCACTGAGTTGGCTGGAAGCCATCCCAGACCATGTTTCTTTTTGCTCATAATAGAGAGCGCGTACTCGCTACCCCACTGTCAATCTCTTCTCTCCTTTTGTGCATCTGTCTCATAGTCTCCTTCAGCAGTTTTCATTCCCTCTTTTTATTGTTTTTGTCTCCACAACTCTCTGTTATATAAGTAAAATAAATTCTTAGAAGACAGCTTAATTCTTTGAGGGAGAGATTTCGGTGACTTTTTGAACTTTACACAGGAAAATATTCCCAACACTGACTGTCTCGTCAAAAAGTCACCTGCAACCCAAAACCTTCTGAAACCCCAGTAATTCCTTCTATTTGTTTTTTGGCAATTGAAAGATGTGTGCTTTGTGTAATGACAAAGTTGCTCATACTAAGGGCTATGTACCTCAAGAGATGTGCTGTGTTTTTCCTTTAAGCAAGAAACCATGATCAGCCATATTTTTATCTTTAAGTTGTATGTTATCTCCAATTATAGAAAAATAATACATCTCACATGCCCATCTTCATTTGCTTACTAATATATTGCTTTTCGGTTTTGGCGGTCATTTCTAATCAGGCCGAGATTCTTAGATTTGACATTCCACCTAGTATGGTTTTTTCTAATCATGATCTGAAAAATAGCCATTTTAAGTGGTTTTCCCTGATATGTCAAGAAAAGAAAAAATGGCATAATTTCTTGTTAGAAACTTTATCATCAGAAGTTAAAATTTTTTTGGAAGGATCCTTGATAAGCTAAGCATTCTGTCATACCTTAGCAGGTACCTCCTTTTGTATGATAGGGACATTCTGGGAGGGTACGGTGGATGGGCCAGCAGTCACCCCCCACTTCAATGAACATCCCCATCACTGCAGATGGCAGGAATCGCCCCTGCTGAGGAGGCAGAGAGCGTAATGTAAGACCAATACAGCCATCCAAGGAGGAAGACCAGCCTGCATGTGAATCCCAGCTCTATATTTTGCTTAGCCTCTCAGAGCCTCAGCTCTCTCATGTCATAAAATATAGATAATTCCTACTCCCCAGAGTTAGTAAGAGAGAGTCATTATCAATGACAATATACATAACTGTGCCAGACACAGTATTAGATACACATGGTGAGCATATTTAAATTCATGCAGCAATTCCTCAGATTGGGTATTAGTTACCATCTTTTATTTTACATATGAGAAAACTGAGTCTCAGATAGCTAATTAAGTTTCCCAGGGTTTCAGAAGGTGTTCAACCCAGGTTTAAAGGAAATTGTCTAACCCCAAAGTTATAGCTTTCCTGCATGCCACGCTGTGATCTATCAAAGAATGAATGGGCACATAGCAGGAAGAATAGGAAGCTTTTCTCCAGGGATCTTTAAATTATGCCATATACGCCCTCCAAGAATGTGACTTTCATGGCAGGAAAGGCATGTGAAAGAGAAGCAGAGGGAGGGTATAATGTCAACATCAGGGAGAAACTCTCAAACAGGGAGGGAAGGTGCAGGTACCAGATGGATTTTGGTGGAAAAACCTGTTTTCAATTGCATCCATGAAGTACATTTACCCAAGTGTATCTTAGTCTAGTGCTACATATTGTTGGGGTTTGGGGCTGCCAATGTATCACTTGCCTCTGTCCTAAAGATTTGGGTCCATTTGGAAAGTAGACCCAGGAACTGGGCAGAAATTAAAATACACAGCCTGCTTTATTACTGGTAAAGCTGGATTGTAGAATGTTGTTTGGATCCAAAGCCAAATATGCTTCTGGAATGACTTATCCCTATCTTTCCCCAACATTCCCCCAGATTCTATTTCCAGAAGGAACTAAGAGATTAGACGGTAGACAATAATCATTTTCAATACTTTGACCCACACCTAAGTCTTCCTTAAAAGGGAAGAGTTATTGGTGGAATTATTTATTTTATGAGCCAAAATATCTCCAAAGGAAAGGAGAGATTTTCCTCTAAGTATATTAACATAGTGTTATATTGATAATATATACAGCCTTATTTATTAATATGAAATAAGATAGTATTCTATCTCAGGTATGTTTTGATTAAATAGACTTCTCTAGGAACTAGCTTCTGTATGTAACATTGTTTCATAACAGAGTCAACCTTCCAAACAACGCACCCCTCAAAGATTTGGGAACTCAATCAGTATAAATCTAGCACTATATTCTCACAGTACTCAATATTTCTTAAGAGAGGGTCAGCCCCAAAGATCTCACTTTTAATTAAAAAAAAAAATGCTAAACTCTAGGGGCCATGATAATAATAAGGAAAATCCAAATTCCACTGCCTTTTTTCCTCTTTGTCACCTTCTCTGTACACAATACCCTTTGCTTATTTTCATCTTCTTTCCAAAGACCTAATTATGTAGGAAACAGAAATATTTTTAAAGAGAAAAATGCATGTGGATGTGATATGAATTCATTCTGTTGGGCTCTGGGAAGCTAAATGCTTGCAGAATTCAGAGAGGGAATTTACCAAGTAATTCCCCCAAAGAGCTAATTTGCTACTCTATTTTTAGAGATTAGTGCCCGCATTTTGGCTCACTATGGAATAGGATCCTTTTATTTCTGCCTCACCTGTGCACACAAGAATCTAGTCTCAGATTGCAATTTGATTGCTATTATGGGGCAACTCTCCATTCAATAAATATTTCCTGAGAATCTGCAGTGTTTCAGGAACTATTCTGGTAAGTAGCAATATAGTTTCAGGTGGGGGATGTCAATATTCATAGAGATGATCCATCTGACACCCAGACTTCTTGATTCTTTGACTTCCTGTGCTACAATTGCATCCTCCATCCCATTTCAGCCACTCACTTTATTGGTATGTCCCAGACTACCACATTCTACTACTGTCCTTCTAAAATTACAGCTTTAATAATCCAGTACTTACTACCAGATCCATATACAGCTTCTCCTGCTATGTCCACATTCTAATAATTTCTCAACCCCACCTAGATTAAAATACGTTCTCTTTTTTCACTGTCCCTCACTCTCACCCCTTCTTTTTACTAAACTTAAAATTTGTAGTTCATAAATATCCTACATATACTCTCAGCTTTTCTCTCCCCCATTCTTGCCTTGTGCGGAGGGAGACCTGAACCATGCTTAAAGCCAATTCTCCACCACTCCGTGCCTGCAAACATGGATAGAGGAAAACACACAACCACATGGATTGTCTCCACTTGAAACTCATGAGCGCTAACCTCAAGAGGGTCCTCACTGCTGTTCCTGGAATACACCACATTCCCCTAGTCACATGTCTCTCCTACTCTCCAGGCTGTCTATTTCTCACCTTCTCATCTCTCCTTAAAGTTCTGCTATCTGTCCCAACCTCCTTATTCTTAGCTGATGGCCTTGCATCTTACTTATTCAACTGAGACAATAGAGTGATCAGAAGATAACTGTCACGTGTTCCCACACCAAATCTACCACGCTAGATGCCTCTGGACCATATGTACTACATTCCTTCCTGTACAATGATGAAAGGACATGTTCCCATGTAAAGCCACCCCCCATCTTGTGTCTGCTATTATAGATTCTATCCCATTTCACCAACTCCAGGAAATTGCTCTAGCAAAATCTCTCCCCTATCTCCTCCACCATCGATTATTTTTTCTTTTCTGGACCATCACCAGCAGCACACAGATAGGGTATAATATCCCCCATCAACCCCTCCCAGCTACGTCCAAGTTCTTTTACAGAGAAACTCTTCCTAACATTGGTCTTTATTCCATCTCCACTTTCTCTCTTTCCATTGTCTCTTAAACAAACAGTCAGTCTTTGAACTTCATGTCTCCACCAAAAGTGATTCTGTCAGAGTCACCAGCAGACTTCACCCTGGCATTCTCGATCAAGTGTCAGTTCTTTCCAGCCTCAACCCATCAGCTTCACATGACATGACTGTCCTCTCCCTCCCTCTTGAAATGCCTTCTTCACTCACCTTCAGAGCATTAGTTGGTTCTCCTAGCTTCTCCTTCTCAGGCTCCTTAACTGGAAACTCCTGTTTTTCTGACTTCTGAATGTTCGGATGCTCAGGACCCAACCCAAGGATCTCTGTTCTTATTTACTTTATCTTATTTACACTTACTTCCTGGGTCAACTCATTCCATCTTATGGCTTCACATATCAGACTCAGCTTCCATGATGCTGAGGAGACTCTTCATGATTTGGATATCACCTATCCAAATATCCACCATTAATCTGAACATCTCCCCTGGGCTCCGCACTGCTACACTTAACTTCCTATTTCAAATCTCCTAGATGTTTCATAGGCATCTCAAACTTTACATTTCTAAAACTCAGTTCCCTATCTTTTTCTCCCAACTTGCTCTTTCCCATAGCTTTTTCTGCCTGAGTCAATGGCAACTCAATCCTTCCAGTTTCTCAGGCTAAAAACATTAGGGTCATTCTTCACCCCCATCTCACACATTACTTATCAACAAATGCTATTGTCCTTAATTTTGAAAAATATCTAGAATCAGACCATTTCTCCCAATTTTTCCTGCTACTACCCTACTCCAAGCTTCCATCATCCATTGCCTAAGTGATTATTTCAATAGATTTGTGAGTGAGCCAATTCGTCTCCTGATTTGCATCTTTGTGCCTTTATGCTCTGTTTCCCATATAACAGTCAGAATGACCTTTCAACATCCTAAATCAGATTATTTCCCTTTTGATGTTGATTCAGCGTGAAGAGCAGTCAAAAGCGGCCCTACGTATGCCACTCACAACAGAAATCAACTTACCAAATGTTAGAGTTGTGAGTAAAGTAAGAATTAATAAATTCTCAGTAATCGCTAAAGAGACTCTACACTGAAAATTATTTCTCTCCTCGGCTCAAAACTCTTGTACAGATTCCCATGTCACTCGGAATAAGGTCAGAAGTCCTTGTCCTGTCCTCCAAGGCTCTTGGTGCCCCTGCCTGGCTCCTCCCTCTCCAACCAACCTCGCCTCCTGCTGGTGCCACACTGCACTGTGTCCTCCCACATTGGCTCCATCACTGTCCTGTTCCAACCAAGCACACATCTACCTCCAGGGTGTCGTCCTGACTGCTCTCAATGCCCGGAACTCTCTTCCTCCTGATGTCCTCTCTTAGCTTCCTCCACCACCTCACACAAGTCTATACTCAGATCACCTTAGTGGAACAGTAAACCCAAAGTAACATGTCTGACATAGCTGTGCTATTTGGTCCCCTCCTCAATTAGAATATAAGTTCCATGAGACTAGATACTTCATGTCCTTTTGTTCAATGCTATATCTATATTGCCAGTGCCTAGAACAATGTCCCTAGAAGCATCCAAAAAATTACCTGAGTGAATGAATAAATGGATGAGTGAACTCTTAGGCTATGAGGATATAGAAGCTTTTCCAGAAAGATCTTTCACACATCCAGGCCACAATAAAGGTGGGAATGAAAAATCAGACTCAGCTTCCATGATGCTGAGGAGACTCTTCATAACCTTAATCAGAGCCTTTTGGGAAATGCTGAGCTGAGGATCACCCAGCACCAAGACAGTCACAAAGAGTCTGTTATATTTTCTAGGTCAATTGAAATAAGGAGTACCAGTTGTGGCTTGAGTCTAACAGCCCCATAGAAATAAATCTTGCTTAATAATGGACAATTATCAGAAGGATTGTAGTGTTTTAGCTTGTTTCCTCCTCATAATAAGATCACACTCAGCCTTAAATGGTTCCTAGCATGATCTCTCCTCTCCCTCCCTGATTGAGCCAGGAAAACTCTGCCTAACCAGTCATTCTGATGCTGTCCTATATTTCATCTCCCAGGTCAGTCAGGAATCATCCTTTGCATCTGATGTGCAAACTGACTAATATGACCATCCTTCAAAGGACTGGTGCTCTAGAACCACACTTTTTCTGTAAGGCTGTAGACCTGAATGTCTTACAGGCATTGAAATATACAGACTTACAACATTACCGATGCCTTTTTGACTGCCCCACTAGGTGGGAGCAAGTTCACAGACCAACACCTGGGCTTATCCCTTGTCTCCCTAAATTGAAAAGCATCATGTGGACCATTGTTATTCTCTGCTAAATAACGGGAGATTGAACATCTTCTGTGTACAATCCGTGAATCCATCCAGTGCTTAAATCAACCCCTTTCTTTTACTCAGAAGGCATATTTCTCTCTGCTCTAGGTAGCTGCTACATCCACACCGTTCATGGGTAAAACCACAGGTTTGGGAGTCAGACAGAGATTGGTCTGAATCCCAACCCAGCCACTTATTGCCTGTGTGGCCATGGTTAGTTACTTCACGTGTTTGAGCTTCAATTCTTTTATCTGTAAAGTCGGGGTAATAATAGTATCTACCTCATAACGTTGCTGAAAGGTGTACTTAATGTAACAGGTAAAGGCTTAACACCATGCCAGCCACACGGAAAGGATTTAATAGATTTACTATGTTTTTAATTTTTACTTTTCAGGGCTCTTCTCCCTATAGTACATTGTTCCCACATACGGCAGCAATGATCTCTCATCCCAGATGCCCATTTGCAATATGACTTGGTCGCTATCAAGAAGTGGAGTCTATCTATTTCTCACCCACCTCCTCACTGGAATATTCTGGGCTGGTCTCGTGACTTGCCTTGATCAATAAAGTGCAGCAGAAGTGATGCTTTGCGACTTCAAGGCCTGGAGCTTAAAAGCCTCGAAGCATCTGTTTCACTCTCTTGGAAGACAGCTGGCCTGAGAAGCTTGGACTAAGCCACTGAAGGGTGTGAAACCACACGCTGAGAAAAGCCACTTGGAGACAAGCTGAGGAACCCCAGCCAACAGCCACCAGCAAGGCCCAGAGGCATCCCAGAGCCGTTTGGATACGAATGTTGGATTAGTTCATCGTCTCTCTGGTGTAGTCACATCTGAGCATTTCCATACTCACGTATCACACATATTACTTTATCTTAAATTATTTTCCTTCAATTTCTCCCTTTGTTGTATTAGGACATTATATGGATTTGGTTTTGAAATTCTATTGTAGGTAGGTTGTATTATCTTGTCAGTAAAATGAAGAAAGTGTTATGAAATATTTGTTATAAAAAGGGGGCATAAGTAAAGCACTGCCTTTAACCTAGTTAACTATTTAACTTAGTTCACCCAGACCCAGGAGCCCCTTGACTGATGTTTGTTTGCCCATATATTATTTGTATAAAAACTACTTATAATTTCTCACAACTCACTGATTCATATCTTCTCTCACGGATCTCTTTTGTCCAGGTCAGGGTTTCTCAACATTCTTTAATCCCAGACTTTTTGGCTAACACAAAAACAAATTTCTCTCTGTCTTTGTCCCTATCTGTCTTTCTGTCTCTCTCTCTCGCGCACACACACACGTGAGCATGAGCACACGCACTACATCCACACCCACACATACACCAGATCTTGCTGAGAAAACCTCCTCCTCTGCCCCCAGGAGAAGGCCCACCCCCGCCAATCACCGCACGAGAAGATGGCAAGCTCCTGGAGGTACAGAACAACATCTCCAAACCTCTTCTCTTCCCCAAAGCCCCTAGAACAGGAGCAAATACTTAATATATATTTGGTTTATTTCTTCTGTGTTGACTTCGTAAAACAGAAGGAAACATTGCCTAAAATTAATACCAACTTGTTCAAATCTCAGATTCACTCTTTCTAATCCCCAGAGAAAATATTACCCCAATAACCCTTTCTCTCACATGCGAAAACAAGGTCCTACGAATCTTCACATTAAATGCAGTTTTGCACAGAACTAAGTTAATTGTCTAGAAATAGTCAAGGAGGCTATATTAAAATGTTTTTTACAACAGAAGTTTATAAAGCATCTTTATGTGTGGAGAGGACTAGCATTTACTACATCAGGTACTTCACATAATTTATCTCAATGCTCACAACAGCTCCCCAGTGTAGCTATTATAATGCCCATTTCACAGATGAAAAAATCCATGGACAATGAGTACTAAAGAGCTTGAAGGTCCAGGTCATACTCTTCCACCTGGCAGACCCCAAGTCTCTGAAGGCTGAGTCCACAATGTGCTTTCTGCAACATCCCAGCTGTTAGCAGCTGTGCAAAGGCTACATGGCCTGAAGCAATTACTTAATCTCTTTGGTCTTTACTTTTCCCATCTGTAAAATGGGGAGGATAATATCAACGATATCATAAAATCGTGTAGATCATATGAGTTGTTACAAATAAACTGCTTAGACCAGCATCTGACATACAATTAAGTATTTGGCATATAGTTAAACCAGAAACACAATTTGATAATCATTATGTCTTGGTCTCTGCCGTTTTCTGCAGAAGGAATTTCTGTGCTTTCAGGACAGTGAGGAGAGACCTCGCTCATACATTCATGGGGGATTGAGATCTGATAAGGATGGACAAACAGTAAGTAAACAGCCTCCACCAGGTGTCTCCTTTAATAGCCTGTTTTGTATTGCCTGTGAAAAGGACTTTGGACACTTGGTGATGTCTGATGCCTATTTCTATGATTCATTTATTATCCCGACTTCTAAAAGTGTGTTCCCAGCACCTGGGGCCATGAAAACTCACACAGTGAAACCCCAGCATTGAGATATCATAGAAACAAGACATTTCCAATCAGAATTCACATCCTGGATTTTGGGAGATTGTGGAATGGATGAGATCTTAGTGCTTGTGTCATAACACCATCCCCCATTTTACTGAGGAAGAAACTGAGGCACAGAGAGGGAAAGTGGCTGTTTCTCAAGCTATTCTTCAAAGGTTCTGTGAAGTGGAAACCACCCTCCCTGGTTTACATGTCTCCCTGCTTCCCAGTGCACATCCTGTACTCCAGCCAAACTGTGGGAGCCCCAGATAGATCACATGCTCACCCCCATGCCCCTCTGCCTTGCACATGCTGCCCTGCAGCCCAGAATCCCTCCCCCTGCACTGTCCCCTGGCTATTTGCATCTTGTCCAACCAGCTCAGCTCAAGCCCCCATTAGCTCTCACCTAGACTCTGGCAACAGGCTCCACTGGTCTCCCTGCTCCCAGGCTTGCCTTCCTGTCTTCCTGGTTTTACTTGTATATTATAAATCAGATCGCGACACTCTCTTGCTTAAAATTTTCCAATGGCTTCCAGACACACTTAAGATAAAACCCAAACAGAGACCTGCAGGATCCGGCCCTGCCTACTTTTCTGACCTCCCTTCCTACCACACCCCTATACTGTTCTCCATCTGTGAGAGTTTTTTCTGCTCCCCAAACACCTGCAGTCTTGCTAGGGGCCTCACGGGTTTTGCACCTGTTTCTCTTCCCTTCTGGAACTCTCATCCTCAGATCTTCACAAAAGTAACTTGTTCTTGTCATTCAGGTCTCAAGCCAAATGTCACAGCCTCAGAATCCTCCCATCACCACATGTTTATTCTAATTTCCCACCACTCAGGTATTTCTCCTTAAAGCATTTCCAACTGTCTGAAATTACTGTGTTTGTGCATTAACTGTTTGCCTCTCCCATTCCGTGCACTGCTCTACAGGGGAAGGAAAGTGATCTTGTCTTCTGATAATCTTCAAAGCCTAGCACAGTGCCTGGTACAGAGTTGGGGTTCAGTAAATATTTACCAAATGTATGAGTGAGTCCATATCCAACCCTGCAGGGCAAATCCTACAGGCTGGTGTTTTCAAAAAGCCACAAAATGACAGTTAAGAAATTCTCTGATATCTACTGTCTGTCAGCTGGGGTTTCCTATGACAGTCCCAAAATATTGGTCTCATCACAGAAGTTTCATGCATGGCTTTTCTTGAAATGTTTGTCCTCCCCACACATCCTTATCTGAGAATTTGGTTTTAATCTACTTACTACATTGAGGTTTAAATTCAAAAAATGGACAAATGAAATCTCCCTTTTGGTAAACGATGCTAGAGATTCCAATATTGATGTGCCCCATGACCTCTTGTGTTAACATAACAGAGGCCCCCAACCCAGGGACAGTCCCAGATGGAAGGGCGACAGACCCTGGGACAGGGGTCAGGGACCTCAAGGTCTCATTCCCTCTGAGGGTGACTAATAGTAATACAACGTCTCATTCTCTTTATCTTCTAAAGAACACTGGATGTTCTCTGGGGCGTCTTCCAAGGCTAAAGTTAATTAGCATTCATTCATTCAGCAAAGACAAATATTTATGCCCTGTCTCGGTGCCAAGCCCTGTCAAGGTGCTGGAAATACAGCCCTGGAAAAAACAGCTGAGAATATCTCTACCTTCAAGAAGTTTCTGTGATGCTCTTAAACATAATCTGCTATTCAATTCTCAATGATTTGATTTGTGGAATATTTTAATTACAAGAGAGTGAATTTCTCACATACTTCCACCCTAGGGTGAGACTTCTAGTCATTACCTTCCAGCCTCATACTCTGCTTTCTACCAAGAGTGAAAGAAACTGCCCCAACCACCCCCTGCTCCTCTCCTGCCCCTGCCAGCTGTTTGACCCATGAAGTGTTTGGGCTTCCCCATTGAACACCCCCAAATCAGATGACGTGGGGGCCGGCAGTACAAGTGAAGTTGCAGTGTGTCTGTGAAGGGAGACACTTAGCGTCCAGGAGCCAGGCATTAATCCCCCCCAGCCCTCACAGGGCGTGAGTCCCTGAGAATGTCTCTTATCCTCTCCAGTTCTCAGTTTCCTTACCTACAAAACAGACTGTGGTGGCTGCAAGAATCCACCTGTGAGACCTCCCACTGTGTAGGGTACAATCGACTGAGCGTCCCAGCCCTGCAGTGTGAAATCTATCGCCATGTCGGCACCACCAGGACCTCCTGGCTAAAGTGTGCGTGTGGCACAGATCCTTCTCAGGGAGACAGGTGCATTTCTGGGAGACACGGGACTCCTCTAACTGGCACCTCTGGCCCAAGGACTCTCCACCAGCTTTGCTAAAGTTTCCTCAAACTGCATGGTGATCTACAACTTTTCCCACTCAAACATCTTTCCTCCCTCCTCTGCATGAATAGGACCCACGTCGTGGCCTGACGGCTCTCCAGCCTCCACTGCCTCTGCCCTGTGTTGCCTCAAAAGTCATTCCCCTAATCAATCTCTTGCATGCTTAATCCCATCTTAACATCCCCTTCTTGAACCAACACCTTGGGAAAACAGTATCTTGTTTTCCCTCCTCATATGTTGCTATGAAGACAGTGTCAGTGAAAATGTCTTACAAAGTGTATAAAGTTTTATAAAGTGCAAAGCATCCTATGAAAGAGACAGCATCATTTACTCATTATTCCATAGTTAGCTACCCATCACCCACCACGGGCTGGGCCCCAGACAAAGGATCTGGAGGTACAAAGAAGTAACACTCTTTCTCAAGCAGATTGCAGGCTAGAGGAGCCCTTCAGATTCCTCATGGCCTTGCACTTAGGAAATAATAGCTTGGATAATAATTTCTGATGAGTAAATGGCAAGGGCGAGACAGAGTAGGGGGAAAGATGAAAAGAAGAGGAAAGAAAGAAGCAGACATTATACCAAGGCACCGTGAGTGTTAGTTAGATCGTGGCTGTTCAAGCGTGTGTGAGAGTTTTTTAAATTGCGCTGAAACGCAATTCGATGCTCTACTCCTGCCAGGACCTTGCGGCACTGGGTGGCTTGTTGGAATGCAATGGTTGTAACACTTTTGCAGGGAAACTCTTCAACTGTTGTCACCATTTCATGGCCCAGAATATTCAGCTAGACAACAGAACTCCGGGAGAATATGCACGGTGTTGTAATTCTCCAAAGGCGACATGATTATAAAACCCAAGCAGATGGAAAGACGATTGCAGTGGACGGGGAAAGCTGTTAGCAGTTTCCATTTGTAGACAAAACCATTATTTTTGAACAGATCGCTGCCAGAATTTAATGAATCTGGTACTCTTTGCACCCTCTGCTTTGCAGAAAGCCCTGTAGCTCTGTCAGACTTTGCAAACAGTTGCAGGATGCTATTTTTGTACATTTGTTTATGTCAAAGGCATTGGCTCATAGAGTTTCACATTTAGCTTGCTGTTCATCTCTAATCTGCCATTAATGTATAGTTCCCAACTCTGAAAATTGAACTTCAAAAATAAATAGTGGTGTGATCATCTTTTATTTAAAATATTACTGCACCCCATCATTCTGTGTCAAGGCCCAGCTTGTTTATGGGAGAGCTTGATTACATAATTACATATTAGAAATCATTTGTAAGGAAAATTGATTAGTGTATTTTACAGCAAGGATATAATCAGAAATAACCCTGTCTGTAGCTGCAGGAGTGGAGCACCAGGTTGAAAATGGCACAACAACTTCAGGAGCTTGTCACCAGCGTGTTTATTTCTTGTCATAGGAAGGAATAATTGCCCACAGAGCAGTGAGGGACAATAATGTCAGCTTTGAACCACTGTGATCCACAAATTAAGTTTTAGGCAATATTATGGAGTACTGGAAAGAGTTCTCAGCAGGAATTCATGAGTCTCTAGTTCTAGTTCCAACCCTGCTGGTAACTTGCAGGCAAATTTCTCAGCCTGTCCAAACCTCAGCTCCTCCATCAGTAAACGGGAAGGCAGCAGTAGGCTGCGAAGGATATGGGGTAGGCTGTGTCCACACAGATGCATGGAAGCTGAGCAGAATCTCAAGGCACAGATGAGCATCACTCCAGACTAGAAGATTCATGGATGACAGGTGGATGACTACCACTTGGTGGTCCCTCTTTGATGGTGACAAGAGCACTAAGACAGTGCCCGCTTAGCTCCCATGCAATCCCAAGGTTCCCAGGTCGAGTGTCTCCATGGCTCTCTATCATGCTTTCCTGTCTGTATGTTTCCTTCCCCAGTTCACAGACTCTATTTTCTTTTTCATGATCTCGGGCAACAAGAAAATTTTTTCTGCAAAAAAATAAATCCAAATGCTTCTGTGGCACACAGCCTTTCTTTCTAATTCTGCAAAAGATGATTTGTGTCTTTTTTTATGAGTTGAGAGTGAGGAAATAAAACCTAAGAATAGTATCAGTCCACAGAAATAAAATAATAATATTAATAATACAACAACAATAGTAGTAATGTGGCCTGCCCTTCCAACAGCATTGGACTCTTCTGAAGAAAAAATGATATAAATTGCCCATAAACATAGAAACGTTTATTTGGTTTAAAGGATTTTTTAAATTAACTTTTACTTTGCTTTTTTGCTCATTTCTGAAGTAAGTCAAATTCATCATAAAAAAGAAAGGAAATACTCATAAACAAATTGGAAGAAGAAGAGGAGGAAGAGGAGAAAAGGAGAAGAAGAAAAGGAGGAAGGAAGGAAGGAAGGAATCATTCATAATCTCTCATCATAATTTTCCCATCTAAAGAGAGTAATTGTTAACATTTTAAGCATCTTCTTACATTCTTTTCTGTGAATGTACAGTATAAATTTACAGAAGTAAAATCACATCATACGTACTTGCATAGTAACCTGCATTTTTACTTCAACTACATATCATAAATAATTTTCCATGTTATAGCATATTTCTCTGATTACACCATTTGGACAATTCCAGCTGTATATTCCAGCTGTGTTTTATTCCACTGCTATGCACTATAATTCATAAAAATCCAGGAAACTTGTCACCATATCTTTGCACATGTCCTTATTTCCTTTCAGTTTCCTAGCATTTATCTGAAAATGTTACTGCCATTATGAGGGCAAAATATAACAACCATGACCAGACTAAATATTGTCTTAGAAAACAGATATGTTGAACAAGATTGCAAATGAGACCTTTCCTTTTAAACTGGCTCATCTCATCTACCAGGTTATAAGCTCTTTTAGGCTGTGGGCTCCACTTGCTATATCACACTTGTGAGCTTCCGAAGGGCAGCAATGATGCCTTACTCACCTCTTCCACACCAGTGCCCATCCCAGGGTCCAGCCCATAGCAGGCCTCAATAAATAATTATCAAACTGAACTAAACTAAACCATTTTCCACTCATGAGCCTAGTCATCCTACAGGCAGCCCCATCTCAAAAATCGCCTCCTTTTTCTGTAGGGATATAGTTTGTGTTTCTCTCCATGGTAATTCCATAGGATTATATCCATATTCATTAGTATTTATCACAATAGATTTTCTGTGTCTGCATATCTTCCTCATTGCATACTTATTCCTAGGAGCTAGCAGAGTCTGGCATGAAATAAACTCAATGGACATTCAGAGGTTTGGTTTTCTGAAGCTAGTCATGCACAATGTTGGTACTCAATAAATACTTGTTGAATTGAATTGAATTGAACTGAACCGAACTGAATTGGTGCCAGAATTTCTAATGGTAGAATTGGATAAATTGCTACCCCTTTACTGCTAATTTTATCCTTAATGATCTTACTGATATCTAATGACGGATGAGCCCAGCATAAACTGCTTCCCCTTTGTCACCTTCCAAAACTGAAAATGCTGACACTTTTCATGCCCTGTTGATTCTTTTCCTTCTTACAAAGGATAAGGTCAGACACGGTTTACTTGTAGTGATTATATCGATCTTCATTCTTGAGATGCGATTGGATCTTTCCCATGTAGGCAAGTTGTCATTGACTTTTACTTGGAGAGACAGATACCAACCATGGGATGCTTTTGGAGAAGCCAAGACTCAGTATCCAATTGTGACTGACCCAGTGAGCTGTAATTTTTACCCAGACAGGGCTAACCTTTATTATCTTGTTAGATGGGCTCTTTCATGTTGCTTCCAAAAGAGTTTTATACAAACACAGATTTGCACAGTATGAAAAGAGATATTAAATTATTTAAACTTTCAAATCAAATAAAATTTGCACCCTTTTCAAACACACCATTGTTATGATAAGTTATATATGTAGTACACCAAAGAACGGTGAGGACAAGAGTTACCTGAGTGAGCAAATTCAGGTGGAGTAAGAGTATAACATTTTACCTTGATACAGGGCTGTCCAGTTTAAAAAAAAAAATTCGTAAACATTGACTCAGTTTTCATTGAGAGTACTCTTGCAAGAACAATATATTTATCCCCAGAAGGAGAAACCAAAGCTCCTAGAGGACAAGTTAAATAAAGCACAACTGTTAAGAGGTCTGATTGTCAAAGCCTTTGTGCAGTTACACCTTGCCACGATGCGATTTGATTTTTGTGAAATAAAGCTCTTCATAAACACTTTCCTATGCAATATCACAACTAATACAACGACCCAGTTAAAAGATTTATGATCCCTTTGCAGGGCAAAAATTTTTGCATCAACAACTGATTTTTTTTAATGTAAAATCAAGTTAGGACCTAACAAACATCATAGGATTTGTATGCTAAAAACTCCCAATGTTGACCAAAAAAAAAAAAAACAAAAATCAAAAAAGATCTAATGGAAAGACATTCTGTGTTCATGGACTGGGAGACTCGACATAGTAAAGATGTCAGTTCTCCCTAAATTGATATACAGATTTAACACAATGCATGTCAATATATCAGCAAGAGTTTTTGTAGATACAGACAAGATTATTTTTAAATGTTTGTGGAAAGGAAAAGGAACTATAATGGCTAAACAGTTTTGAAAAAAAAATAAAATAAAAGGAATTAGTCTACCAATTTTAAGACTTATTTTGTAGCTAGTATACAATAATCAAGACTGTGAAATTGGCAAAAGGATAGACACATGGATCCATGGAACCAAATATAGAACCTAGAAATAGATCACACTAATATGAACAACTAATTTTTGACAAAGTTGCAAAGACAATTCAATAAAGAAAAAATAGCTTTTTCAAGAAAAGGTGCCAGACCAATTGGACATCCATAGACAAAGAAAAAAAAAAGAACTTTGACCAAAGTCTCATACCTTATTCAAAAATTAACTCAAAATGGATGATGGACTTCAGGTTAAACAAAAAATTACATAAGAGAAAATCTTTTGGATCTAGAGCTAAGCAAAGAGTTTTTAGACATGATACCAAAAGCATAATCTTTAACAAAAATTGATAAATTTCACTTCATCCAAACAAAAAATTTTACTCTGTAAAAGACCCTGTTAAGATATAAAAAGACAAGTTATAGAATGGGGGGAAATAATTGCAAACCACATATCCAACCACAAGCTAGTGTCTAAAATATGTTTAAAAAGAAACTCTCAAAACTCAAAAGTGAGAAACAACTCAATTATAAAACAGACAAAAGACATGAAGAGACATTTCTTTGAAGAGGACACAAAGGTAGCAAATAAACAAATGATATTCAACATCATTAGTCATTAGGAAATGAAAATTAAAACTACACTCCTGTCAGAATGGCCAAAATAAAAATAGTGACACCACCAAATACTAGCAAGGATGCAAAAAAACGAGATTACTCATACATTGCTGGTGGAAATGTAAAATGATATAGTCACTCCGGAAAACAGTTTGACCATTTTTTAAAAATGCAACCATCATATGACACAGAAATAGTACTTCTGGGCATTTATTTCAGAGAAGTGAAGACTTATGTTCACACAAAATCCTGTACATAAGTGATTATAGCTTTATTCATAATAGCCAAAAACTGGAAACAACCCAAATGTCAAAATGGTTAAAGAAATTATGGTACATTCATACCATGGAGTACTACTTAGCAATAAAAAGGAATGAGCTATTCTTGCTCACAACTCCCTGGATGAATCTGCAGAGCATTATACTACTTGAAAAAAGTCAATCCCATAAAGTTGCGTACTATATTATTCCACTGATATAACGTTCTTGAATGACAAAATCATAGAAATGGAGAACAGACTAGTGGTTGCCAGAGTTTAAGGAGGGGATGGGGGTAGAGGAAACTGGCTATGACTAAAAAAGGGTGACAGGAGGAATCCTTATGATAACAGAATATTCTTTAACTTGACTGTATCAATGACAATCTCTTAGTTGTTGTATTGCACTATAGTTTTGCAAGATATTACCATTAGGAAAAAGTGAGTAAATGGAAGACTGGATCTCTTGCCCATGATTTTCTTACAACTGCATGTGTATCTACAATTATCTCACAGCAAAATGCTTAATTTAAAAAACAGAACCAGGAAAGGATTCCTAAAAATAGAGAAGTATTCAGAAAGATGTCAAAGACTTTAGGCTTCTACTAATTACATAGAGCACATCTTGTGGACTTTTATATTCATTTAATTTTCTATAAATGAAACATCAGAATAAAACAACCATCCTTTCAACTGCTTAACCACACACAGAATGTCATGGATTTACACTTGCTGTTTCTTCAGCCCAGTTCGCACCCTTCACTCACCGTTCTCCCAGCAAACTTGACCTTGCGATCAGAGACACAGTTCAGGTAACACCCGTATAACACACCTAGACACACTCACAAAGCACAGTAAATCATTAGCTCCTTTGTGTCACCATTCTGTCTTTTACATACTCCTAGCTGGCACATTGTCTTGTGATGGTGCCTCGAAATTATCTCTATGTTTTGCTACCCTGTTAATGCCTTACTTGTCCCATGAGAGGGTTTTGAGCATTGATTAATCCGATCTCTTTAAAGAGGTGATGAGTGTGCTCTACACACTACTCAGATACTCCCAATCAACAGAGGAACTCATTCCTCCTCCCGTTCCCCACTGCTGGAGTTACCGGCTGTTGATGGATCATAGCTGAGTCCTTCCCCATAGTCCTTGGCAGAGATGAATTGCTTTGCCCCATGTTCTACATCTTTACTGTATGCTATCTTAGCTCCTTTTCTGTTGTCATAACAGAATACCACAGACTGGGTAATTAATAAAGAAAAGAAACTTATTTCTCACAGTTCTGGAAGCTGGAAAATCCAAAAGCATGGTAGTGGCACTGGGCAAGGGTTATCTTGTGGCAGAAGGGCAAACACAGAAGCAAGCATGTGAGACAGAGAGAGGAAATTGGGTCAAACTCACTTTTATAACAAACCCAGTCTCATGGTAACTAACCCTGTGATAACAGCATTAATCCATTCATGAGTCATTTTATTCATGACTCAATCGCCTCTTAAAGGCCCTATCTCTTAACACTGTTACAATGATAATTAAATTTCTACATGAGTTTTGGTGGGGACGTTTAAACCATAGCAAGTACAAAGACCCAGCTGCCACCTGGATTTAGGACAATTCTGAAAGGCAATCCCAGTTCCAAAAGTCCATTGGAATCACCTGCAACCCCTATTGCAATTTTGCTTTCCTCACTCCTCTCTGGTGTTGTTGCAAAAACAGTACTCCACAATGAATTCCCTACACATAAATCGTTGTCGCAATGTATTTCCCAGGGAACCCAAACAAAGACAGTGAGTGCTAGGAGTGGTCTAAAGAACAGATTAAAACGGGATTTTCGAGCTGTATCATCTGCCAACTGGTTGACAATGTGGACTCCTTCACAAGTGCTAGATGAAGTGCTAATAGCCCTCGGTATATTTTAGCTGCAAGTGCTACGATTTTCACTGGTGGAGAACTGAGATGGAATACTGGTGGATGGGAATGAACAAGCAGGGGCAGTATCTCAAAGGTTGCAGGTGTTCAGGCAAAGCAATAATTTCAAGGCCTATGAAAGTGGATGGATCTGCTAGGGGAGTATTGATGCACTGAAGAAATACAGTGAAAGGCTGATGGCGATCAATCACAAATTTAAGGCAAAGTGCAAAAGCCAGAGGGCCTCCTTGGCAGCATATAAGGAGAATCCCCTTATTCTGTAGCCACAGAACAGAAAAAAACTAGGAATCAGATCCAGGATTTAGGTATAATAATAATGGAGTTCCAGAGAGGACTTAATTCTCAACCCTGACAAGTCTGCTTCTTCTAGGTCAGAGCTCTGATTAGAAAGGTGTAGGCTCCTGAGATGCGGGATGGAAACCTCGGTGTCAATACACTCAGAAATCTGGAATCCTCAGAGTCCCCTGACCCCGCTGGGTCTGGAGAAGTGGCTCAATTCCTCCATCTTAAAGCCTAGTTCTCCTTACCTTGCATAAAGATGACACAGAAGCCTCTGCCTTGCAATGCGACATGAGCCTCCCCCCACCCCCAAGTCTCTCTCCATCTCCCCTCCTGGCCGCCAAACCAATAACAAGGTCAAATCACAATGTCACCCTGCAACCAGGTTCAAGTTTGTACCACTCACCACAAGTCAGTCAACAAGTCAAGAGGCAAGGTGTTGGAGCAAGGAAAGTGACTTTTACCCAGAGAACAAGCAAACAAAGAAGATGATGGACACTTCCCCAAGAACCATCTTAACTTAGCATGAACTTTAGGTTCCTTTTTATCTGAATGGAAGGGGCAGTGGGGGGGTCGGGTTGCAAGTGGTAACCAGAGACTGCAGACACCTGGGTGTTGGTGAGGGTCTGAGGAGATTATAAAACTTCTTTGCTCTTAGTCAGTTAACTTTGGAGGACAAAGGTCAGGATAATCCTAAAAATCTTTAATACAGCCTTGTTACTTGTGTGTATGCTTTTCTTATCTCCCTGGGAGTTAGTTTTGGGAAAATGACTGTTGTTACCTTTCTTCTAGCCCATGTGCAGAGCTAAGCAGAAGATTTTAACCTAAAGAATATTACCAGGGGTTCAGTAACAAAAAGAAATTAATTACGCTAAGTTTCCCTTCCACTATTCCAGCCCAGCCAGGCAAGTACCTGGCCTACTGAGGGAGGAAAGAAACACAGGACCTGGCCAAGATGTACAAGCAGTTTCTGGGTGTGTACTGAATCCTGAGGTTTCAGGATCATGGTGGGTGTGGGTGAAACAAAGTTAGATCAAGGAGATTTTGTTAATATAGATTTTATTCAAGAACTATTGCAATAGGGGAAAGGGACTTCAGTATTGAACTGTGCTCAATTCTTTTTTTTTTTTCTTTTTGGCAAAGTAGGGCATTTAATATTCATATTTTCTTAGAAGTCACAGTTGAATCCAGAAATCAATTACAAAAGAGATCTTCTTTTTTTTAATTTCAGCATATTACAGGGGTACAAATGTTTAGGTTACATATATTGCCTTTGCCCCACCCAAGTCAGAGCTTCAAGTGTGCCCATACCTTCCCTCTGGAGCAATGCCGCTGCAAAGTTTCTAGTCAGCCCCCTGTGTCAGAACAGAGCTCTGTTGTGGTAGAGGGGCCCTACCACAGCTCAAATCGCAATGATCATGGGGGTGGTATGGGGCCCCAGGGTTCTCTCTTCTATCTCCTCCCCAAGTGCAAGCACCTTCCCCAGGTACCTCTGATTCTTCTGAGTGAGTTACCCCACTTCCCTCTCCTTCACTTTGCACGTCTGCTATCACCTATGTGTTGATTCTCAATGTTCTTTCTTAGATGATCAATGCAATAGTGAATATCTACTCATCACTTTTGATCCTCTCTGTGAAAACATCATAGGCAGGCTGCTTCTAGTCCATCATCTTGGCCCGAGCGGTTCAAGTTATTGTAGATTTTCAAAGTACTGATTAAATAATGAGGATTTGTGGTTTAAAACAAGATGCTTCATATCTATGTATAGAGAGGAAATCTAACCAGCCATCTAGTAGGAAAACCAGGTACGGACCAAGAAATCAGTGTAAGCTAAAAATAAAATCCTAAGCCACCCTACAGACTGAATGAACTCCTTCTTGGCCAAGGGGACCCCAGAAAACTGAAAGCTGAGTTTCTGACCATGAGGGAAAGGAAGTTGGAAGTGCCTTATTATACTCCCTCCCTTTTGGAGTTTAGATAAAGAATTGACCAGCATTAATGTTAAAACGGAAATTGTAAGACTGACAAAACAGAATCTTTGTGAAAATAAGATACTAAATTATTAACAGCACCTACCTAAGGTCATACCGGGCAAAGTTTAAATCATCTTCAGGTCATCAATTTGCTTAACAGATCATTTGAGTTGTATATTATGCCTTCTTTCTGATTAGCAAACTTCCTTATCCTAACTTTAAACATTCTAAGATTATAGACAAAGCTTTATTTCTTTAACCTATTACAAATCAAAGAAGCTTTGAACCTACCTGTAACCTGTAAGACCCTGCTTTGAAATATCTCACCTTTTAGGGCCAAACCAGTGTGTACTGTCCATGTATTGATTTATTATTTTGCTTGCAATTTCTGTCTCCCTAAAATATATAAAACTAAACTGTAACCCAACTGCCTTGGGACCACTTAAGACTCCTTGAGTGTGGCTCCTCAAGCCATGGTCACATACATTGGCTCCAAATACACCTCTTTAAATTATTTTACAGAGTTTGGATTTTTTTCTATTAACATCAGCCAAGAGAAAATTTAAAGCTTCCTATGGCCATGGAGTTCTCAAAAGTGACCAAAATGTTAAAGAAACAATCTGATGCTTACACTCTGTCCATCAAGTTCAGGTTAGAGCAGATGATAACAATCCAGAAGTTGTAGAAACTCCTGTAGAAGTTTCATAGGCGAAAGAAATTTTTCCTTATGTGGCATTTAAAAGAAGTCAATTTAATGGCTAGTGTGATATTGCGATATAATAAGAAACATATATTTGGTTTTCCCCTTTCCTGACAGAGAGTTCCTAAAACCCTTGGAATTTCCTGAGCGATAGGGGTAAGGAGAGATTCTTTTGTTATTCATAATGAGGCTCTTTCAAATATACCAGAGTTTATGTTAATGAGGTGACTCTTGCTGGGCCCCTAGATGGCTTCAAGATTGGAACTGGTTGCCAGAAGAACCAGCCATATGAATTGAGGGTTTGAACTGTTAGCTCCACTCTCAGCTGCAGGTGAGGGGAGAGGGGATGGAGATTGAATTAATTACCAACGGCCAAAGATTTAATAAATCATACCTATGTAATGAAACTTACATGAAAACCCTAAAAATCAGAGTTTGGAGAGCTACCCAATTGGTGAAGACATAAAGGTGCTGGGAGGGTGGTGTGCCCAGACAGGACCCCTTTGTCCATAGTTAGCTCTGTGAATCTCTTCCATATGGGGATTCCTGCATTATATCCTTTAAAATAAACTAGTAATAGCAAGTCACGTGCTTTCCTGAATTCTGTGAGACATTCTAGCAAGTTACCAAAACTGAAGAGGTGTCATGGGAACAGCTGACTTTATAGCTGGTTGGTTGCTCTTGGCATCTGAAGTAAGGTCAGTCTTGTGGGACTGAACCCTTAATCCCTGTGGGATCTGTACCAGTTCTGAGCAGTGTCAAAATTTAATTGAATCACTGGACATCCCATTGGTATCCATAAAATTGAAGAATTGGTTGGTATGGGGAAAAAAACCACACAGTTGGTATAAGAAGGGGTTCTATGAGTAACAAATACATCTTAGTAAGTAAGGCGTTTAAGTTGCTAATTTAAATTAAATTGCTAAATTAAATAAATGAATTAAAACTATGCTGTTGAATAATACAGAAAATGCAAGTATTAAAAATTACAAAATGAGGCAAAGTATACAGATACAGATTGACTCAACAATCCCACTTCTAGAAATGTGATCAACAATTATGTTATAGCTATCCATGCCCGTGCATGCAAAGATGTATGGAGAAGGATGTTCACTGTCACATTGTTTGCATCAGCCAAGGGGATAAAAGCATAGAAAAACAAAAATCTGTGGGGATGTAAAATAATGTTGTATTCATATAATATATTATTGTTACCTACCAAATGGAGTTCATACCCTTGACGGGTATCAATAGACACAGCCAAGGTGTTTACATCAAGCTAATTGTTATTATTTGCCATAAGTAAAAAACACACTGGAGACAGTTCCCAAAGCAGTGTGTCCCCAAACAAGGGGGTTGGGCTGGTTCTATAGTCAGAGGATAATGAGGCATAATCTATAGTATCTTGCGATGGGGTGATACCAGGAAATGTGCTATGATTAGATCCTGTCATGAGGTGACGTCAGGGCTCAGTCTGATTGGATCCTGGATCCCGCCATGTGGTGTCTGCTTTTTAATTCAGGTCCAAGGACTTAGGTTCCACCCATGGTTGCATGCCTGGTTCAGCTGGGCATGCTCAGGGTACATGACCTTCAACCTGGGGGTCCACAGCAGCTGAAAAACAACTCACAACTTTATTCCATAAAAGTTAAGTGAAATTGTTCTGGCACAGTTACAATATCAGACACCAGACCTTTAGGGAAGTGAGTTAGATAGTTGGAATGTGCTCAAAGAGCCAAGATACAATGTTAACTGGAAAAAGAAAAAAAAAAGTACAGAACCGTGTACCAATCTGCCTCAATTCTGTTTCAAATTATATGTACATGTTTTTGCATGAATTTACACACAGAAAGTTTCTGGATGAATACAAAATAAACTGCCAGTGCTTACCTCTTCTACAGGAAGGAAAAAATACACTTCTCAAATGGGAAGATTCATATTTTAGCTTTCAGAATTTTGTACTATTTGTACTGTTTAAATGCTTCACCATGTTCATTTATTTGATTATTTTTAAATAATAGAAAAGATTATTTTTTTTAAGACAGAGCAAGGAAATTTGAACTAATTTTAAATGGTAAGATATAATTTTCAATAGCACTGGGAAGGAATTCTTATGACTGAGCAAATTGGCCCCGAAATTCAAACTCAAGGAGTCAAGTAACAAGCAGTCACTAGCCTTGACAGGTGAGCATTGTCTGTAAGGAGCATTGGTCCTCAGCCTGATCACTGGGAAACAGAAAGAAACAAGAGAACATTTTGGCCATATCCCCATGACATTCAAGTGTCATGAAAACAAAGGTGCTCTGGTAAAAATACCTCTGCCCATCTGACATACTGCTTCAATCTCAAGACATAATATGGAATATTGACTGGTTTTTAAATTTTCGTGTCGGTATCTAGAATGGGGAAACATAGTCATGATCTTCAGAAAGAGAGATGACATTGGCAATAGTTAAGAATTCCAAATGGCTGTGATCCCAGCTACTCAGGAGGCAGAGGCAGGAGGAACACTTGACCCAGGAGGTCAAGGCTACAGTATACAATAATTGTGCCTGTGAATAGCCACTGCACTCAAACATGGACAACATAGCAAGACTCTGTCTATTAAAAAAAAAAAATTCCAAGTGGGGTAATGCTTAGGAGAGAATGATGTCTTCTTTCATGTTCTCGTTTATAATAAAAACAGAATTTGAGAAGAGTTACTATTCCCCGGAACCAACTGATTTCACCTGTGCCATGTTTACTGTTAAGTCCCCAAACAGAATCAGCATAATGTAGCAGAAATACCACCAAATTTGAGGTCTGAACAGCTAGGTTCAAATTTCAGATGTACTAAATAACATTTGGTTAAGTCACTTAAATTTTAGGTCTCAATTTTTTTCATTTACTGAAAAAAGTAAAAGAGAATTATAACATTTCACAGGTAACTTAGGTATTATTTAGAAAGAAAAGGAATTCAATATTCATGTCCATTTACAGACTGAGACAGATGAGAAGCACACACATGCGCACACAGACTTACACACACTTTTAGCTATTGAAACAGGAAAACCCCAAAGAGCCTACTCTAAGGAATATAAAGCAGTGAGTATTCTTTCAATACTTTGGTACTTCACTTAAATATTTGTGTTATGGGATACTTAGCACTCTATCCATTTTTTTAATGTAATATTCCTATCAGCTCAGTGTAATTATTAATGAATATATTTCTTTTTATTTTTCTCTTGCATTTCTTTCAGATGAAATTATGCTTCACAGAATAATGTATCCTAACACATTCATATTGCCTTTTTGCATGTCTAACTTGATATCTTCCCCGAGTTTATTTTTTTACACACATACATATGTATACATATTTGATACAGTGTCTCACTCTGTCACCCAGGCTAGAATGCAGCGATGTCATCATAGCTCACTGCAACCTCAAATTCCTGTACTCAAGTGATCCTCCTGCCTCAGCCTCCTGAGTAGCTGGGACTACAGGAGCGTGCCACCCTCAAGCAGTCCTCCCAGCTTGACCTCCAAAAGTGCTAGGATTTCAGGTTTAAGCCACCATACCTGGCCCTCCCCTGAGTTTTATTAAGTGATATTGATATTCGTGAGTTGCAATTTTAAAGAAAAACATAAAGAATTTGATGTTGCCTCTTTTAATGTTCAGCTTTTTTATGATGCCATTCTTTTCTTTGTGCTGTGCTCCTCTGCTTCCAACACCCTCACTCCACCTGACCCTGTATACACTTTGCTGTCAAACTCCTATTCAATTACATTGAGCCTCAGTGCAAAATTTGAGCCATGGAATTTGAGCTCTCATCATGTGCCCCAAGCTTAACAGCTTGTAAATCTGTATAATCATCTGAGAGCAAGTGTGTACAAGAGAAAAGCAGGAAAATAATCTTATGATTAAAAAGCAACTCAAACAAAACCACTTTCAAAGTCCTTTTTGCCTTGTTATAACTCCTATGAGTATAATATGCATGGTACATTGACAGTGAGTTTTCCCTGGCTACCTCTTCTAGGAAGCTCCAAGAACATTCTCCAAGGGAATGGGAAGAAACTCCATTTTTTTTCATTTCAGCATATTATGGGAGTACAGATGTTTAGGTTACGTATGTTGCCCTTGCCCCCTCCTCCCCACCTAAGTCCGAGTTTCAAATATATCCATTCTTCGGGTGGTGCGCATTGCACTCTTTGTGTATGCATATACCTGTTCCCTCTTCCCTCCTTCCCTCTCCCCCCTTCCCCCTGCCCAACATCCAATAGATGTTATTCTTATATGTGCACTTACGTGTTGATCAGTTAATACCAATTTGATGGTGAGTACATGTGGTGCTTGTCTTTCTATTCTTGGGAAACTCCATTTTTAATACATCCAGGAGCTGCATGTGCAATCCTCCCAGCAATTCTGTAAAGTTGGCAGGAACATCCCCATTTAACAGATGAGAGGAATCAAGGGGCAGAGTAGTTCAGTAACTTTCCCAGAGACGTCCAGCTCTGTGGTAGGGCCAGGATGTGAATCAAGTTCATCCTCCAAGGTGTGCTCCAGCTGTTGACCTCACATGCCTTCAGAGCACACCTTGACAGTCTCTGTCCGGGAGGCCTGTCTGAAAAGGACAGGGGAAATAAGATCAGCAGGAAACTTTCCCACGGCTGGCTGATACGTGAGGGAAAAGAGAGGGAAAATCCAACACTCTGCTTTTGCGAACAGCATTTGGCAGCCTCCTGGGACTGGAGCAGGCCAGAGTGCCTTTTATCGGTGATCCCATTCACTTTCATCCCCAGAAGACCCATTTTCTGCTTTGTTGTGTTTCTGGCCAGTTGAATCTAACATTGGTTTTCTTTTACATTACAGACCCAAATAACACTCTGTGGCAGAAATGAAGCTGCAGCCAACATAATCCTATTTGCTTAATTCCCTTATCTAGGTGGACTGGGTTAGCAAGGCCCGCCTGAGCGTCTGATGACTGGCCAGCCCATGCGAGGCAGGGCCATCATATCTTTTCATTTATAATTGTTTAGCTAAAATGAAATGAAATAATGAAATAAATAGAGAAATTTCCTTAGTTACCTTGTCATCGTTTCCCCTGTCAAAAACAGACTTTAGTCCAGATAAAGGATGGGCTCAGTTGAAAAAGCAAGAGAAATAACAGTTTATTCCATGGTTTTGAGTTATAGAAGGTCTAGGTCAGATGATCTAAGCATAATATAAGGGATTTCTTCCCCATGTTTTTCTCCCAAGGGTAATTTTAGCTACAAATGGTTTTCACTTTATATGCTAATTCTAGAATCTTTAACTTTTTCCACCTCTACGCCCATTCCTACGTAGGATTATTAGATTCTACTCTTACCTCAGCAAAGGGATAAAGAGAATTGGATGGATTTGAGAGCTCTCCAGGGGCAGATTTCAGGACCTGGTGACAGATGAGATGTTGAAAGGAAGAATCTAGAAAGATTCCCAGGCTTCTCTTTTGGTAACCGGGCATGTCTATAGACTTCCTCACCTTCGCATTGCTTAGCACATTAAGAACAAGCAATAGATCCAGTTCTGCACTAAAAAGTAGCCTCAAAAATTGCCATTTGTCCTTGATGATCCAGAGACTAAAATTGTACATGCCTTCATATACTAAAAGAAGAATAATTTAAATGTGAGCATTGGTTTGCAGCAGAAAAGTATATAGACAGACACCTGACTTGAACAAAAAGGAATCTACAAAAGGAAGCCCACTGTACTTTCAGGTCATTTCAATTCCATGTATTTCCTGGTTAGAAACCTTGTGTAGGTAAAGGTAAAACTTGCACATTAACACTTAATTTAATTTTTTCTTGCCTTGATAGGCCCAATGCACTTGCAAGTTTGAGAATCATTGAGCACTCCTTACCATGTACACCTCCCTACCTCTCCTAAAATCACCCTCCCTGTATTTGTTTCTTCTTCGGTTTATAAATGCATGTGCCAAAGCACGGGTCCTAAGAAATGCATCACTTTTTTGTTGAGGGGGGAGCATTCGCTGTCATAAAAGAGTTAAGAGATGTTTAACGAGTGCCTACATATGCAAGTTTAGGGAAAGGGACATGTCTCAGAAATGACGAAAATATTGTCCAGTTCTTTCTGGATCTTTCCCATCTGTGCTTCGCAAACTTTCCAGTGGTGGAGGTGGCCATGACAGCATATAAAAGTGGTTGTGTACTGCTGGAAGCTCTAGAAGTAGCCTGAAGTGAACACTACAAAAGAAAAACTTACACGATCTCATGTTTTAGATTGGGCATTCAGGGAAATTTTATATTATACTCCTAAATATGCATTTGCTTTTGTGTTGCAATGATAGAAGTAGATGCGCCATGTCCTATAGGTTTACATATCTCCTGTCACCGCTCCATGTGTCCAGATGTAGCCGTGTCTCAGTGGAACACTGACTTCAAGTTTTATATCTTAAAGACCATCATCCTGACACATACTTGGCACAACACAGAAATGAACCTCGGCCCCTCCCATATTAATGAGAGCCTTGTTCCCAAACTTCATCTGGACCCATCTTACTATCTTCTTATCAATCCAACCACAATTTAATCGATTTCTAATCCATCATTTCTCTTCTTTTCATGGTTTCACCTTAAACTGATTTTTGGCACCATTTTCTGGCTTTAACCTTTAGTTTTCCCCCTCACCCTCATTTTGGTAACTTCTCTGGCTACATTGTTTTTACAGTCCTTGGTCTCTCCCAGACTCTGTCTCTACCTTTACCAAGAACATCAGGTCTCCTTGAACCCAGGTTCTCCTTAGACCCAGGAGTGAGTCCTAGAAAAAGAAAGGAAAAAAGTTAATATTTGTCTCAAAAGCATTAAGAAGACTAAGCTTGGCTGAAGTAAACATTCAGTGTATTAGTGTCCTAGAACTGTCATAACAAATTGCCACAAACTGGGTGGCTTGAAATAACAGAAAGTTATTTATCCTTTTACAGTTCTGGAGGCTAAAAGTCTGAAATCGAGGTGTAAGCAGGACTATGCTCCCTCCAAAGGCTCCAGGGCAGATGTTTCCTTGCCTCCTCCAGCTTCTGGTGGTTGTCAGGAATCTTTGGCGCTCCTTGGCTTGCAGCTGCGTCACTCCAATCTCTGCCTTCGTCTTCACATATGTTCTCCCTGTATGTATGTCTCTGTTTTCTCTACTTACAAGGGTTCCAGTCATAAGATTAGAGCCCATCCTAATTGAATATGATTTCATATTAACTTATTACATCTGCAAAGACCCTATTTCATTAAGGTCCTCTCTGAGGTTCCAGGTAGACATGAATTTTAAGAGGGACACTATTCAACGTAGTACCCCAGTAAGTGTTGATTGCTTTCTTTGCAATGGCAGAAAAGGGACAGATGACAAACTACATGATGTGCATGAGAATTGAGCATCTTCAAATATTGTTTGATGTGTCAGTGAAGTTCTTCAACTCCAGCACCCTCTCTGAGAGACCTTTTTGTCACTGGATGCTATCTATTCTTTGAGGGCAATCACTCCAATTTGTGATGGCCCAGGAATTGTTCTGGTAGCGTTTTAGCTTGCATTTTTTTGTGTAAATATGGCCAATGCCAGGCACAGTTCATATTCTAGGATGAATCAAATCCCACATGCTCCTGATTACTTTGTTTGCTTTGAGGAGACTCCAGCCGCCTCAAGGGCAGATCAATGACTGAGGTTCACATCCCTCACAGCAAGTGCTCACTAACCACTTTTGGATTAAATGCATAAAATAATACTGATAAAAACAACATGCACACATGAACTGAGAGTTTACTATGTTCTAATCTAGGTCAACATTGTCCAATAGAAATAAAACGCAAGCCACATGTTATTTTCAAATATTTTGGTAGTCATGTTTCCAAAAAGAAAAAAAAACAGATAAAACTAATTTTAGTAATATATTTTATCTCACCCATGTCTAAAACAGTGTCATTTCAACCCAATATACTCAAAATAGTATGATTTAAATATTTAAAATTCTTATTAAGATATTTTGCATTTTTTAATTCATCCTGGGACTTCAAAATTCATGGTGTATTTTATATTTACAGCAGATCTCAGTTCGTTCTGCCCACATTTTAAGTGCTCAGTAGCCTGAGCACATGACTAGTGGTTATCACTAGCACTGTCATCAGACAGTACCGTTCCAGGCATTATTATTAAATACTTTACAAGTATTATTTATTTAAACACCACGATAAACTACAAGAGGACATTATATGTGTCTCATTTTTCAGCTGAAGAAACTGAAGTTAACAATGGTTATATAATTTGTTCAATATAACACATCTAATGATTGTCACCTCCAGGACAAATATAAGTGTTTTTCATAGGAACCTATTCTCTTAATTGCTGTACTACATTGCCACCCAACATGGAAAGATGGATGGGTGGATGAATATAGATTTTTATTTTGAGTTTATTCCCTGGATTCTGGGCTTTTTATTCCCTTTCTCCTCTGTCCTTCCTCTGCAACAAGATAGTACACATGCACACATGCACACACACATGCACTCATGCACTGGACCGATATTTCTCGACCATCCTCAAATTAGTTACCATCTGTGTCAGAGTCACCTGGACTCCCCAGTTTCCCAGGCCCTATCTCCATATGATTCTCATTGAGTAAGTAAAGGAAAGGTCAGGAATCTATGCTATCATTTTCCCAGTTTAGGATTCTGATGCCCATTAAAGTAGTGTTCACAATTTTGGCTAATATTAGGTCATCTGGAGCTTTAAAGTTACCATGTCTGAGCCCCTCCACAAAACTCTGATATATTAAATAACTAGTCTGGAGTGAGACCTGAGCATCAGTTATCTAAAAGAGGACAGCTGGGGCTGAAGATCTACACTGACATTTGAGACCCACTCTCAGCCACGCATCTCTGCTCCCAGCCAGTCTGGATAATTACGCAAGATAACGTTTAGAAAAATCCAAAGGAATAAATTTAAAACTGTTGAGCTGCCAGGTATCCAGGTAGTCAATTAGGACAATGAACAAAACTGAAAGTAACAATCCAGCCTTTATTCACTTATTACAACAACAGGAAAAAAGAGGTGGTGGCTCCCTAGTGGTCCATTTCCCACCACAGAGTGACACCAGGTGAGGGTCAACTGGATGTAGCACAGACGGGGGAGATTGTCTCACCACTGAGGAGCCCTGAACAAAAAGCTCCTTTCTCTCTTGACCATGTCAGCTAGGATGAGAGAAGATGAAGGGCAAGGAGAAGAAAGGGATACTTAGTCAAAGCGGAGAAAAATGCCTCAGCTGAGGCTTCCATGAATGAAGCTTCCTGAATGGAGGTGCCTGTCTAGCAGTGTAGATATTCAGATGAGCATGGCTGGCTCAGAGGGGCTGACCTGTTGGCTGCATCTCCCTCCAGAAAGCTACAATGAACTGGCTGTGCATCAAGTCTGGAATGGGCAGTGCAGATTACCCCAGTGAAGCCTGCCAGGCAAAGCCTTGTAACTGCCTCTGGTTGGGCCCAAAAGATCACACTTAAGATTTTGGCCTCAAATCAGACACCTCAAAAAGTCAACAGTCTAACTGTGTTGAATATCAACAGTCAATCTGTAGGCCCTAAATTCTCTGAGCAAGTCTGATCTGAAAAGCAAGCCAGCTCCTGAGCACTGTCATCAGGCAAAGCTAGTTATCAGTGAACCACTTTAACAACTTGCCCCAACCCGCCCCCCCAAAAAAACTTGCCTGCGCTCTACAGAGATCCCTTCACTGTATGTTTCCTTAGACACCTAGGACAATTGACTCCCCCACCCACTCCAAGTACCCATTAGGGAATTTTTTTCAGTTACGAAAGACAGAAAACCAACGTAAACTAGCTTAAACCATAAAGGAAGTTCTTGTCCCAGGGAACTAAGCAGTCAGACCAAAGGCACAGTTGACTTTAAGAATGGTCAAATAGATATAAAGGTTCAAATATCTCATGAGAAATCTCTCTCTAGTGTTCTTTTGTTCTGCTTTCCATCATGGGGGCTTCATCCTCAGGAGGCTCTTTCTACAAGGCATCAAAGACAGCCACGAGGGGCCCAGACTCGACCTTGCTCACAGCTAGCAATCTCAGAAGAGTGATGCTCTTTATCCACCAGTGACCACAGCAAGCTTAAACAAAGACTGTGATTGGCTCCTCTAGTGTTCCATGTCCATCCCTGGACCAATCACAGCAAGGAAAACAGAGCCACATCATTGTCAATCCCACTAGAAATACATGGAGAGAGGGAGGAAAGTTCCCAGAAGGAAGGGATGCAGAGCATACTAAAAGGAACAACTAGATGACATGCTATTAAAGCTTGATGTGAGGAAATAACTTTGAAAACTTGTTTTTAAAAAAACTATTATGTTTATAGATCCTGTGTTCTTGAAGGGTATGAACCACTTCAAAAAAATTAGTTTTCTTACCCTAGAATATTTTAATAGGAATCCAGACATTAACTCAAAAGAGAGATGAGAAGAGGAGCTTCTTACACACAACTGTAGAAAAGACCCAGGTACTGGGTATGGCATTTTACAGAGATCATCTCATAGAAGGCTTAGAAACACTATCAGGCAAGATGGGGAAACTGGAGCCCAAGAAGATAAAGCACTTGCCCAAGAACTCAGAAGTAGCAAGTATTTAGGTTGGTGCAAAAGTAATTGTGGTTTCAGACCATGAATTTTAAATCATTATGACTAGCCTCAAACACATCTTTATTAATCCAAATACAAACGATTACAATCAACACATTTTTGCCAATGAGAAATAAATTTGTTTATTCCTATAGCATCAAAATTGGTGCTTTGAGATTCGACAAAGTCTTGGAAAGCATTTTCTGCTTCCTGCTGGTTGTCGAAGAATTTTCCCTGCAAAAAGTTGTCAAGGTGCTTGAAGAAGTGGTAGTCGGTTGGCGAAAGGTCAGGTGAATATGGCAGATGAGGCAAAGCTTCATTGCCTAATTCATTCAACTTTTGAAGCGTTGGTTGTGAGACATGTGGCTGGGCGTTGTTGTGGAGAAGAATCGGGCCCTTTCTGTTGACCAATGCTGGCTGCAGGTGTTGCAGTTTTCAGTATATCTCATCAATTTGCTGAGCATACTTCTCAGATATAATGGTTTTGCCAGGATTCAGAAAGCTGCAGTGGATCAGACAAGCAGCAGATCACCAAACAATGACAGGTTGGTGCAGGTTTGGCTTTGGGAAGTGCTTTGTCCAGCCATTGAGCTGGTCATCTGCTGTATACAATTCACTTTTTGTCTCACATCACAATCCAATCAAGAAATGGTTCATTGTTGATGTGTACAAGAAGAGAAGACAACACTTCAAAATGACGATTTTTGTGATTTTTGATCAGCTCATGAGGCACTCACTTACTGAGCTTTTTCACCTTTCCAATTTGCTGCAAATGCCAAACGACTGTCAAACAGTTGACATTGAGTTCTTTGTTAACTTCTCATGTAGTTGTAAGAGGAACAGCTTCGATGAGTGCTCTCGATTGGTTGTTGTCAACTTCCGATGGGCAGCCACTGTGCTCCTCATCTTCAAGGCTCTATTCTCCTTTGCAAAACTTCTTGAACCACCACTGCACTGTGCTTTCATTAGCAGTTCCTGGGCCAAATGTATTGTTGATGTTGCAAGTTGTCTCTGCAGCTTTATGACCTATTTTGAACTCGAATAACAAAATGGCTTGAATTTGCTTTTTATCTAATATCATTTCCATAGTCTAAAATAAATATAAAATAAATAGCAAGTAATAAGTCATTAGCAAAAAAACGTAAAGTAAGAAATGCAATTAAAATGATATATAACATAACCACATTTATTTAAGAACTTATTCCAATATCAAATGGCAAATTTCAACAATGCTAAAACCTCAATTACTTTTGTACCAACCTAATAACAGAACAGCTCTTGCACCCAAAGCCCATTCTCTCATGAAAACAAGATGATCTTTTTTTAATTTTGATATATTTCAGGGTACAAATGGTTTTCAGTAACATGGATGAATTGAATAGTGGTGATGTCTGGGTTTTTAGTGTACCCATCACTGAAGAGTGTACATTGTATTCAATAAGTCCTTTTTCTTCCCTCACCCTCTTCTACCCTCCCCTAGATGTTTCCTTATTATGACCAGTTAGCTGTATATTCACAACATAATCAGATATGTTATCTCATTTCATCCTCACAACAGCCAAAGAGGAAAATAAGGCAGGCATTATTACAGCTATGGGACAATATTTCTTCAAGGTCATTCCCTAGAGATATCATTGTAGGCCCAGCCACTAAGGGAGAAAGACATCAGAGCATCCAGAATTCCTGGCACCTCTGCACATTCAGGAGAGAGGGTAGTGACATTCCTGGATCCCCCCCCTTTACTAATGGTATCTCTTAGAGAGAAACAACATGTTCCCTACACAGCTTCCCTTGCTCTCCACTCCTCCCATGGAATCTCCCTGGAGGACAGTGGAGATGGATCCCAACCAGGGGTATTTGCATTGTTAAGCACACTAGCTCATCGCAATTGAGAGTGTTCAGGTTGCCTATAAAACCAAACTAATTAGATCTACTTTATATAATGGCACTTAGTGCTTGTATTTCACAACCAGTCATCAAGGAAAATATACTGGGCAATGGAAAAGATTTGATCTTTGGAATCAAATACATGATAATTTGAATTCTGTCTAGTACCTTTTATAGCACATAGTAGGTGTATATGTTAAGTTCTTTTCCTTTCCCATTTGGAAAGCTCAATTCAAGTATAATGTAGTGAAAGGAAATTTTAACTAGAAGCCAGAAAACTTGTATTCCATTTCTTCCTCTGTCACAAATTTACTCTGTGACCTTGTTAAGGTGATGTAGCCTCAGTGTTCCTCGGCTTCCTCATTCTTCAAATAAGAATAATAATGCCAGTCTAGCTTACCTCCAGACTATCAGGGGGGTTAAATAAATGAATGCTCATGAATTCACTGTGAAAAGTATAAAAAGCCACACAAATATTTGGAATCACATTGGGCCATACCCTTCATCAATAATCTCTGGGACAGCCTTTGGAGTGCATGCATACTGTCAGAAAGAAATGCAAAGCGGTTATTTCACTTTGCCAGGTCACTGCTGTGCTACAGACATTGACAAGCCTGAAGAACATGGAGGTTGAATACCAGGGAAATCCTTCATGCAACAAAGGTTTTGTCAGCAGAATTGAGCAGAATGCCAAGTCATAGATGGTCTCCTAGAAGCATGGTTAACTCTCCAATCAACATTTCAAAGCAATTTAGAAAAGTCATGACAAACCATAGACTCCTAGAAATTTAGACTTGGAAAAGAACCTCAAAAATCCTAAGTCTAAATACTTCATTTTCCAGTTGAGGAAATTGAGGTCCATATTCGCTCAACTAATTTCAAATCCACTTTTTTCTACTATGCCAAATATATTTTTTGCAATATAAATAAGGAATGAAAAATTCTCAAAATCCAAAAGCATCTTGTTTAAGCACCATTGTTACAACACAGAGCCCTTCAACCTGGACTATAGAGGTGGTTGTACCTGCATGGAATTTGGAAAGAAAAGTGAACAGGATATAGAAGCCCCATGGCTAGTATAATTTATAAAATTAATATAGCATTTGAGGTTCTTCAGATGAAAGTCACCACAGAAATAAATGCTCATCTTTTCATGAAATAACTAAAAGGAATAGAGTGTTTCACATTATAGTACATCTTGAAATGTTTCCATTAAATTCCAAAGCTGTCCTATTTAGTTAAGTGTTCAGCCTTTTCTGAAATGACTAACTCCAGGATTTTAACTTTCTTGTGATACTTTTAATATGACCATGCATATTTTTTCTTCCAGGCTGGAAAAAGAATTCTGTCACAGAAGAGGTACCTCAAGAATGAGGGAGCCCCTAGAATATGGGTTTGACTCAGTAAGGAAATGCAAGTCTTCTTTTTCTTTATTCATTGGAATACTATGATCTTATCAGTATACTCAAACGGTTGTGTTCACCCAAACAAACAAATGTAGCTCACAGAAGGCATTCTCATAAAACACATGTGTGCATCCAACTAGTGAAAGCTTGGAGCTGAGTCACCCTCTTCCTACCTACAAAGTGAACACTTAAAGCAGCTCCTAACCAGTCCCAGACCTAGTAAAAAAAAAAAAAAAAAAAAAATTAGGAATAATTCCCTAAGCTTTCATAAATGAAGTACGTTTGGATATTGTTAAGTAGGGACCAAATCTACAGGTGGCAGGTACAGGCCAGGAGGCCGGTTGCTAGGGGTGGAGAAGCCAGCAGGGGAGGTGAGGGCTACAGGAAAACACACCTAACAACTGCAAAAAGCAGGAACTTGAAGTTTTGAGGCACACCCACCTGTGGAGCTGCAACTTTGTTTTAAGAACATCTGTCAACCAGGTATATCAATCATCTGGTGACATCCCACACCTCCCATAAGCCCTCCCCTGGAACAGACCAATAAAAAGAAACCACCTGGGAGTCCTCACCGTCTTTCTGTACTCATGGAGACTGACCCGTACCTCTCTGGAATGTACTCTCGCTTTGTATAGCTCCCTTCTTTTCTGCAATAAAATCTGTTTGTGTGTAATTGCTTCCTGTCTGTGGTCACTCCTTCGCTCTGGCCCTGCTTGTGAATTTTCTAAGCAAGGAGCCAAAGAACCAGGACAACAATTGACCAAGATGCTGGACCTGACAGACACATTTTGTTATGATTTGAATTGTGTCCCCAAAAAGACATGCAGAAATACTAACCCCCAGTGCCTTATAATGAATGTGACCTTACTTGGAAATAGGGTCATTGCAGATGTAATGAGTTAAGATGAGGTCCTACTGGAGTAGGGTGGGCCCTTGATCCAACACGACTGATGTTCTTATAAGAAGAAGAGAAGAGACACAGAGACAGACACATTCAGGGAAAACAACATGTGTCAATGTCCTGTGATGTCAGAGGCAGATACTGGAATGAAGCTGCTATAAGCAAGCCAAGGCATCCTGAGAAATGCTGGCAACCCCAGGAGCTGAGAGAAAAGCATGGAACAGAGTCTCCCCTTTAGAGAGAGCTTTCAGAGAGAGCATGACCCTGCCAACACCTTGATTTCAGGCTTCTAGCTTCCAGACTATAAAACAAAGCATTTCCTTTGTTTTAAGTCACTTCATTTGTGGTACTTTGTAATGGCAGCCCTGGGAAAATAATACACCTTTCAGCTGCAAGGACAAAAAACCAGAACCGGGACAAGGACATGCAAAGGGAAAGGGACTCAAGGCCACCCAGTTCAGTGCCTTTCTTACCCGGCAGGCAGGGCACTCAAGCTCAGGCTTGAAAAATGGTCTCTTCTGTCACATGGCTCTGGAGAAAGAGTGAGGCAGAAAGGCCACCTTTACTGCTGACCTGGCATCATAAAAATAATTAGCAAATTGCCGCAAGGTGCTTCCGGAAGGTGATTCAGACACTGCTGCCATTCAGCCTGAAAGAACAGCACGAAGCGGCCAGCCAGGCTGCTAATGCGTTACTTTCTGAGGAAACGACTGTGTTTATGAGCAGATATTACGACAAATTGTTCTCCACAGCAAAGAACATCTATTCTGCACCAGGTACATCCATATTTGGCTCACAAAACACAGCCTCAGGTGTGGAATGAAGGTCACTGTGGTCTGAGTAAGTGGATGTGAAAGCTCCAATCCAGTTCCAAAGCCCAAGGGCAGCCAGTCTGCCCACCTGGAACCAGGAAGCTTGATTTTGCAGCTTCCCAGAAACAGACCGTGGTCCAGGAAGTTCAGCGTGTAGGATCCAGACCCTCAAAGCTGGTCACTGGAGAGCTTCCCAACGCTCTAAGCATGGAGAAAGTGAGGAGTTAAATACCTTACTCTAAACGTGTCTATTAAGATGCTCTCAAACTCGATCTCTAGCTCCTCATCAAGTCCTAATAATCAAAGGCTATCATTTCTTAATTTAAACCCCATATATTCGTAAGGGATCATTCCATGGATATCATTTTAATATTCATTTTGCATTTTTCATTGAAAAGATTAACGTTGACCTTACATGTAGGAACAGGGCAAGACAAACAGGATAAATTATGGTACTTGTTACAGACACCACGCTGAACTCTTCAGATGTATCATGTCTTTCAATCCTTGCCCAAGCCTACAAGTTAGGGCCTAATATTATTCCTGAATTACAGGTGAAGATTGAGACTCAGATGATTTACACGAATTATCTATCCAAAGTCCCACAGCAAGTCAAGGTAAAGTTGAGATTCAAGCAGAAGCCTGTTTGCCATCAAAGTCTGTACTCCTGTCCACTGCTCTATCTAGACTGCCTCATCTTCGAAATGGAAGAAAAATCCAAAACCTGGGTCCAATTTGTGATTCCAGCACTGTAAGTGAATCTCCATGGACCTCGGGGACATCTCTATCTACCTTTTCCAGGGCAAGTAAGGATTTATAAACTGTAAAGTGCCATGCTCCAACAATGAACAAGTCTTTCTTTTGCCTTCTCTTGCTACGTTTGGAATGTGCCCAGCAGGGACTTTTTCTGCTTCAAGAGGATGTTGATACCGCATGGTGACTACAGTTAATAAGAATGTATTGTATATGTGAAAATTGTTAAGAGCATAGATAGTAAATGTTCTTAATACCAGAAAGAAATAATAACTATGTGAGAGGATTGATATGTTAATTAGCTGGATTGAAGTAAACATTTCACTATATATAATACGTATATTGAAACATCACATGTACACTGTAAATATGTACAATTTTCATTTGTC
>CAUYSK010011795.1:0-43534 GCA_963575035.1 Avahi laniger | reverse complement strand
CTTACAGGTTATACGTGGGTTAAAAGATTCTTTGGCCTGTAATTGGTTAAAGACATGAAGCTTTGTCTAAAGGCTTGGAATGTTTCAACATACGGAGCTCTTTATCAGAGATTAAGCCACTGGACATAGATTTGTTGTGTAAATTGAGGACCTGCGGTTTGTCTTGCATAGCCTTAGGCCTGCCAATGGGTTACAAAGAATGTCCCCAAGAAGGGGGGGGCATGATAAGGCATGTCTGAGCTCCTTCCTCTTGGCAGACAATTTAGTTTTAGGGTATTCCTTTGGCCACGAGGGGGTCCATTTAGTCAGCCGGTTGGGGGGTGAGCCTTAAAATTTCATCTCAGTTCACAATATCATGCAGACTAGATGCCAGGTTTGTTAATGGAGGTAGACAGTGCCAAGACTTTGATTACAGTGTTTTAGTGATGATGAAAAGGAAGGAAGGAGTGTGCCTGTTGTGTGATAATAAGTGAAATATTTTGTTTCATGACGAAAATGCCTAGATTAATCTGCAGAGAAAGAAAGAAGGAAGGAAAGAAAGGAAGGAAGGAAAGAGAAAGAGAAAGAAAAGTAAACAAAAGACCCATCTCTCCATTTCAGCAAGATGCAGCATTTTGACCACCTGTTGTTATGGAAATTTCCAGAAACAGAAGGGATGCCGGTCATCTTTCTGATGTCCTGGAGAGTGTGATAAAGGATGAACTTTACCAGCTAGGTTCAACATGAGGAATTGTAAGATAGCATTTGGCATCATCACAAGACACATGTGGGCCATCAGAAAAAAATAGGTTTAGAGACAACTCATTAGGCAAAGAATTACTCCCAGATGACCAGGTTAATGCCAGGGATCGACTATCAACGTAAGTGTTTGTGCAAAAGCATATGTCAATTTCGCAGTTCCAAATGTCATTCCAGTTTTTAGAACAATGTCAAGTCACTTCCACTTATAATTTTTTGCATAATTTAAATATTTTATATTTTAACAATTGTCCTAGTTCTTTGACAGTGCTGTCGTCTTAAGTTGTTGACAAAAGCTTAATGATGGTTATTAAAAACTTTTTTCATGAAAAATATTTATAAGGTTCACATCACGCTTATTAATTACTTTCATGCCACAATCCCCCGTACAAGCCCTTGGAGCGCAACTTCGTCCGTGCTCGATTTGGTTCCTGTCGGCACCCGTAGCGTCCCTCAAAAAACTTCCGCCTCGACGGGCTGCTGTGATAGATGCACTTCCGGCAGCGGCAGCTCGAGCGGCCGAGGCAAGATGGTGAGTGACTAAGGGTTTCTTTTGACTGGAGGTCGCAGCGGCCCGAGGCGAGAGAACGAGGCGGCTGCCGCAGGAACTCGGTCCACCGTCTCCTTCTCCCGCCGGTTCGGTCTCCTTGGCTTACAGAGGCTTCCGGAGACGGCGCTCAGGTCCACCGCTGGCCGGGACCGACCAGCGGGCCTTGCACGGGGACCCTGGAGCCGGGGCTCGGCGCGGAGGGTCCCGACGCGGCGTGTGAGGCGGCAGAGCCGGGCAGGTCGCTGGCTTTGCTTTTCCAGCGACCAGGGCTCTGCCGACCGGCGCGGAAAGTTTCAGCGGGCGCCTCCTTGGGTAACTGGGACAAATGCTTTGTGAGCGGCGCAGGTGAAGGGTGGTACGAATAGAGGGTGGGATTCGTTCCAGCTGAGGAGGGGAGAGCGGAGTCGTGGAAGGCCGTTCGGAGTGGGGGACATTTGACAATGTCGTCTTAAGTTGTTGACAAAAGCCTAATTATGAGTATTCAAAACTTTTTTCAAGAAAAATATTTGTAAGGTTCACATCATGCTTATTAATTACTTCGATGCCACAATTCCCGCGTACAAGCCCTTGGAGCGCAGCTTCGTCCGTTAAAGACTGAGCTGTTAGGACGGGCGGAGCTTGGAGGGAAAGGTCCCGCGTGCTTTAGTAATAATAAAAACGGCTAGCATTGATGCACTAATTCACTAAGCAAGTGTTTATTGAGCACCCGCCTTTTGTTTGTTTGGCTAGGCTTGTTCTAGGCACTGAGAATACAGGGGGTGAGCAAGAATGATGAGGTCCCTGCCTTGGTGGCTTACATTCTGGAGGAGAAAGCAGACCATAAACAAAGAAATGCGTAGCATGATGTCAGGGAGCGGAGCGGGGTGGGATGGTGTGGCCATTGTTATATAGCTGTTGTATAGAAAGGGATAGGGTACCGAGGGGTGGCTGGTTTTGATAGTGTCAGCAAAGGGCCTTCCTAGGAGGTGATGTTTAAGCAGAGACCTAAACTGAGGGACTAACCACAAGTATCTGAGGGGAACGTGGTGCAAGCAGAAGGAACAGCAAGTGCAAAGAACCTGAGGTGGGAATGTGTTTAGCCTGTATCATGAAGGGCAAGAAGGCCAGAACAGAGAGAGGTCTTGCTTGAGTAGTAGTCTAAGTATGTGCCAAGTGCTTTTCCAGCATTTTTTCATTTATTCCTCACAACCGTCCCTCGAGGTAATTGTTATTGTCTTCATTTTGCCAAAGAAGAGACTGAAACACAGTAAGTGGCGGTGCTGGAACACAAACCCTGTAAGGCTTTTCTAGAGCAGTAGAGAAACACCCAGGTTTTGGTATCCAGCAGATGTGACCGTGATTCCCAGGTCCATCTCTGACAAGCTTTGTGACAATAGGCAAGCCACTTAAGCTCTCTAAGTCTTGCTTTCCTTATCTGTAAATAAGAGGTAATGATAGTACCAATCTCAAAGTGTTTATAAGAATTGAGATTACTCCAAGAATGTTAAGCACACTGCTTAGCATTTAGTAAGGGCTCAATAATGGGTGTGCTTTATTGTTATTTGAGACTGAGAAACACATAAAGTGCCCCAGAGGTGAAGAAGTATGAGACCCATTCAGGAAAATGTCCTCCACTGGGGCCAGACTTGGAGGATCATGAGAAAGGTAGATGAACCTGGAAAGATTAGTTGTAGTCAGTTTGGCAGGGGCCAGGCAAGCCAGACTAAGGAGTTTGGACATTATGCCGTAAATGCTAGGGAGCAACTGAGGAGGAGAGTGAAAGAATCAGCTGTTTGTTTTGGAAGCTGGACCCATGAATCTCAATCAGGAGGCTACACTCCAAAAAAAGACAATGGCCTGGACAAAAACAGAGGCAGAGAAATGGAGATAAGAAATAGACAAAAGAGAATAAAGAACTGAACCAGAATGGATTTGGACTGTTTCAGAGCCCGGATTTTATAACCAGACTGACAATTAAAGTCCTGACCCTGCCCTTTCTTACTCACCAGTAATATCGGTGAGTACTTCCTTAAGTCAAGTAAATGCTAAGGAGTTTACATGTATTGCCTCATTTCCAGCATCGGATAGGAGCTAGTATCCCCCACTTTCCGGTTAAGGACACCAAACCTCAGGGAGGTGACCTGACTTATCTGAGATCCCATAGCCTATTAGCGATGGAGCCAGAATTCAATCCTGGATTTATCTAATTCCACAGCCCATATTCTCAAGCTTGTTGCAGTTTCTCATCTGTAAAGTGGGGATAATGAACCCTACCTTGGAGGATTATATGGAATTAATGAGATAGGGAAGGAAAAATGTCTAGTACAGAGTTGGGCACATAGTAAGCACCCCACAAACATTGGCTGCCATCAGCACATTTCCTTAGGAAGTGTAAATAATTGTTCAAGGCCTATAACTTGGATGGCCTGTTTCGGTATAACTAATTCTGTTACCCAGAATATCTCTGAGCCCTCAATTACCTTCTTCAGAATAAAGCATAGAGTTTTAAGAATCTTGCATGTGGGTAAATATATGTGACATTAACTCTATTAGGTGACCATACATGGTTGTTTCATCTTGATAATGAAACTGTTGGTGTATTAATTTAGAGGTGCCTACTTGGAGGTGATTTAAGGGAGTTGAGTGGGCCCCTCTAATCAGTAAGTTCACTCATACTTAAAAATGCCACCATTTCTGAGACATTGCTCTGTGTTAAGCATTGTCCTATAACTGAAGAGTCTGTTTTAAAATCAGAAATCCCACTGACCTTATTAATACACTAAATTGTTAACACCTTAAGGTGATAACAGCTTTTCAGATTGAGAAGAAAGGCCTGCCTGAGAGCCACGGGCTTTATAGGTGGGTGATAGGTGAATTGCTATTGCAAGGAAAGCCTTCTGGATCTTGGTGTTATCAAAGTAGGAGTAAATGATTGATAAATGATTGTTGAGTATGTAAAGTGACTTGGCTTTCGTAGCCTGACTTCATGAAATACACTCTTGGTAGCCTCAGTCTGATAGTGTTATATTAAAGAATGTCGAGCTCCATATCTTGCCCTCAAGAGAGGGTGATCTTAAAATTTCAGCCTCATTCATTACATCTACTTCTCAGTAGAGTTGTTCTTGATTCTAAGATGCAGTCGATTGCAAGGAACATGAGTTATATACCTTAACAGCTTTTTAGGGAAAAAGAAATTCTACCACACTAAATGCACATTAGCTGCAAGGTACATCTTGGGTTCAGAAATGTTTAAATGAGGAAGAAGTGTTCATGTTTTAGAATCACAGAACAGGTGGGGCACAGTGGCTCATGCCTGTGATCCTAGCACTTTGGGAGGCTGAGTCAGGAGGATCACTTGAGGCCAGGAGTTCACCATCCTGAGCAACTTAGCGAGACCCTATCTCTACAAAAAATATAAAAATTAGTTGGGCATGGTGACTGCCCCTATAATCCCAGCTGCTTGGGAGGCTGAGGCAGGAGGACTGCTTGAGGCCAGGTGTTTGAGGTTGCAGTGAGCTATGATAAAGCCACTTCACTCTACCCCAGGCAATAGAGTGGGACCCTATCTCAAAAAAAAAATAATATAGAATCACAGGACAAAAAGAAAGCTGTTCTTTTGAAGTGATCATATTCTGAATTTACATCTGTGTCTGATTTTTTTCCCCAGGGTCAAAGTCAGAGTGGTGGCCATGGTCCTGGAGGTGGCAAGAAGGATGACAAGGTAAGTAAGCAGCCAAATATGTACTGTGATGTGAGCAAATTGTGGAAAATGTCACAGGTCTCAGCTGAGAAGTTCTTTGGGGATACATGAATTTTAAAAAGTAAAATGACCCAGCAGTTTTTTAAGTAGCCTGTCCTACAGATACAATACCCTTTTCATGTTTTAGAAGAGATTATTGACCTAACCATCAAATAGGTATTTAGGAGGTAAAGCAGTAACATTACAGAACTATTAAAGTAAACTGCCTATAAATTTGGCATTGAATATCCTGAGGTGTGAAGAATTGTCTCAAATTACTCAGACTTTTTGGCATAGAATTCAATTCTGACCTCTCTGTACCTTATTGGAATAATGTGACTCACTTGTCATTTATGTGTATGGTAAAAAGATTACACTTATCACAATTACATTTACTTATCAAAATTGCAGGAATATGAAATCTAGTATTTTTTTTAAAAGGACAGGTTTTTAGTAGCATCCTAAAAGATAAGGAAAATTGTAACACCTGAAAATAGATGGTGGTGGTGCAGAAATAAATTTGTGTTTTAATATGATTTCTGTGTGATTTTTTTTTTCCCCCTGCTGTTGTAAAAACTCAAGGACAAGAAAAAGAAATATGAACCTCCTGTACCAACTAGAGTGGGGAAAAAGAAGAAGAAAACAAAAGGACCAGATGCTGCCAGTAAACTGCCACTGGGTAATGGCATGGTTTCTCCTTGCTCTCTTTGCAGTTTGTAGGGAAAACCACCTCTGTGCACGGAGCTGAGTGTCTGAAAGGGGAGATGGGAAATAGCGGGGTGGCTGAAGCTCTAGCTCTGTGACTGTAACCCCATTCTGCCTAACTCTGATGTGTGGCATTCCTCTGGGCTGGCATACAAGTTACCCTTTGTTTTAAAATGCAGTATTATACAAGTGTCTCACTTTAAGAAATTCCATTAATTTTCTTTAAATAGCTAGTTCCTGTAGTGTATTCAAAGTGTAGTTTTAGATTACAAAACCCAGGTCGCATTTGAGTAACTCAGAAACACTTTATTTCATGAAATGAAATGAAATGAAATGCCATTGTATTGAAATTCAGATCATGCGATGCCTGAACTGAATTTTTCAGTGGATTCCTGCTAAATACAACTCAAACCAGGTGACCTGACCCAGCCCACCTCTCCGTCTTCAGCCCTGCCAATCCCCCTTGCTCGTCTGTCATACTGTCACACCGTCACACTGCCTGCCTTGTTTTTTGACTCTTCTGCATAATAGGGCCTTTGCCCTTACTTTTCCCTCTACATATAATGTTCTTCCCCCACAGATTATTTTTATTGATTGATCAATTGATTGACTAATTGCTCTGTCTCCTGGGATAGAGTACAGTGGCGTCATCATAGCTCAATGCAACCTCAAGTTCCCAGGCTCGAGTTATCGTTCTGCCTCAGCCTCCCGAGTAGTTGGGACTACAGGCACATGCCACCATGCCTGCCTACTTTTTTCTATTTTTTGTAGAGATGGGGTTTGCTTTTACTCAGGCTGGTCTTGAACTCCTGGCCTCAAATGATCCTCCTGACTCGGCACCCCAAAGTGCTAGGACTGCAGGCGTGAGCCACCATGCCCAGCCTTCCCCCACTCTTCATGGCTACCTGCTTCTCATCATCTCTTCAGGTTTCAGCTCAAATACCTCCCTCACCCCATCTAAAAATGTCTCTCCCTACTTAGAAGAAAAAACTAAAAAGAAATTTTAAAAAAATATTGTTCAGTTAAGAACAAAGGGAGTCAAATAGTAAAACCAGTCATTAATCTACCAAATGAGTCAACATCATATTGGTATAGAAGAAGACAATTAAGTCACCAGAACAGAGCAGGAGGTCTGAAAATGGAGTCAAGTTATATGGATATTTGATATATGTTAAAGGTGACATTTCAGTTCTGTGGGGAATAGGATCAGTTATTTAATATAAATGGCATTTTTAAATTTTTTGTCTAGAGAAAATGAAGTTAGATCTCTTGCCTCTTGTCACATGGATTACAGCTATACATATGAAAATAAATAAATGAAAATTCAGGAATATACTTAACCTTAGGGAAGAAGCAGCTTTTTGAAATAAGTGAGGAAACCTGGAAATCATAAAAGAAAAGGTTGACATATTGGTCTATATAAATGATAAAATTCCTGTGTGACATGAGACTTCAAAACAAAGCCAAAAGAAACAATAAAGTGTGGAAAAATATTTGCCATATATGTGATGAAGAGAGTTAACATTTATGATATTTCAAAATTCTACAAATAGATGAGTATGTCTACAGCTAGCTTGCAACAGTGTATACTGCCTGAGCAACAAACGTAACTTTTTATCAGCACCTATGGGGAAAAATAAACCAAACTGTCTTTTGAGTCAATGGCTTTTTTCCTGATTAAGTATGTAGACTGTTCAGGCAGTGCAGGTCGTTTTGGACTAGCTACTTGGTCATAGACCTCAGTCCTGTTGTCAGATGCGTGCTTCTAATGGCCAAACTCCCCTTCCCATTTTGGCACATGCTTGCTTAGGGTTACCAGACTTTGAATTTTTCAGAATCTATCCAACCAAAAAAGACTTAGTCCACTGATAGGGTCTCAAAATTATTTAAGTAATTATATCAGAAGCCTGATCCCAAGATTTCCTGGCACACTGTTTTCTATGGGTCTCCAAGACAGTCCTTTTTGTTGAAGACAAAGCACTGTGACCTAAAGCTGATTTGCAAGCTCTTTTAGAAAAGCATCAAAGTAAAAAAAAACTATAGATGGAAAAAAAAACTTAATTACAAACTTTAAGCTCCAAGTATAATAAAACTTTATTTTAATTATAGTGACACCTCACACTCAGTGCCGGTTAAAATTATTGAAGTTAGAGAGAATTAAAGACTATCTTCTCATGGAGGAAGAATTCATTAGAAATCAGGAACAAATGAAACCATTAGAAGAAAAGCAAGAGGTAAGTTGAAAAGTTACCATAATTTTCTTTTTTTTACAAATTGAGTATTTAGAACCTAAAATTATCAACAAATGAGATTCAAGTAGTTGACCCTGTCCAGGCTTTTTAGCTACTTTTTTTGGGGGGGAGGGGCGGGGGGACAGGTTCTTGCCCTGTTGCCTGGACTAGAGTCCAGTGGCATTATTATAGTTCACTATAACCTTGAACTCCTGGGCTCAAGCGATCCTCCTGCCTCAGCCTCCCAAAGTGCTAGGACTGCAGGTGTGAGCCACCACACCAGCCTAGCTACCTTTTAAAAGCATCAGCTGCTTTGTAAATGTAGTGAACTATTAGGATCATCTGTATTTTCAGTCTAATCTGGTTTTTCTTCTTGGCATTTTCTTACATAGGAGGAAAGATCAAAAGTGGATGATCTGAGGGGGACCCCAATGTCAGTAGGAACCTTGGAAGAGATCATTGATGACAATCATGCCATTGTGTCTACATCTGTGGGCTCAGAACACTATGTCAGCATTCTTTCATTTGTAGATAAGGATCTGCTGGAACCAGGCTGCTCGGTCCTACTCAACCACAAGGTGAGGTGATAGTCTCTAAGAGAGCCCATAGGAGTGCTTTCTTTCTCCTTTCTCTTACATCCATCTGCCTGTCCCATGGAAGTGGATTGCCAAAGCACTCCTAAGGGGGGAGAAAGATGCTGAGGTTGGCATTGCTCTGCTATAAACAGATTGGGTGAACCTCACAGTCTTGTGTTAAAGCTTGCTATTTCCTGTTAGGTGCATGCCGTGATAGGGGTGCTGATGGATGACACAGATCCCCTGGTCACAGTGATGAAGGTAGAAAAGGCCCCCCAGGAGACCTATGCTGATATTGGTGGATTGGACAACCAAATCCAGGAAATTAAGGTAGGACTGGGAACCATCTCTCGGACTTCAGACTTTTGGTTTCTACTGCTGCTGTTCTATTTAGGGTACTTTGGAGTTGTTTTGCGTGTTTCTCTGTCTTTATTGATCAGACCAGTAGCTGACTTGGAGTTTGCCAGTTCTGGTATTTTAGTATTTGTTGTTACTGAGATAATAGAAATAACAACAAATTGTATGGTAGAGCCTGCAGCAGCTGTAGCTTAATACTTTTTATATATAATGTTTAATGTAGTCTGTGAATACATAATGTTTCCAATTGTGTTGACTTTGGCTGTGGGTATCTGGAAACCTCCAGTGTTTTATAGAGGTAGCATGTGTACCTGCACACACTTACACAGCAGTGGGGTCTAGAACATAATCCCAGCCCCTCTGTGGTCCTGGGCATTGTGGGAGATGTGGTCATTGAGGATGGCGCTGGGTCAGCTCTCTGCATGTTCTTCCATTCTTAGGGAAGTCATTCAGAGGTATCACAGATCTCCACCAGTGATCTCAGCTAGGAAGTAACTATAATGTCCCCAGGTGGGAACAGTGTCAGGAAGACTGTAGTATCTGTCCTACCTGTAGTTTAATTGAAAAGGGTGAATTTTAGCTTTCTTAAGTCTTAAATGTTGCCTAGGTTGATTTCCACTGGAAAGTAAAAGGGAAATTGGGTGCGATTAGGAAGAGAGGTGGGGTGCTGGGAGCTCAGGTAGGACAGGTATCCTCTTCACTATGGCCTTGCTGCTAATGGAAGTCAAGCATCTGGTCTTTAAGAAGAGTAACTGAGATTTTTGCTTATTTTTATTGAAAGCAAGATATTCTCATGATGCCAGTTAATCTAATAATTTCAATAAGAAAGCTTTTCATTTTACCAAGTATTTGTTTTCTATAGGAATCTGTGGAGCTTCCTCTCACCCATCCTGAATATTATGAAGAGATGGGTATAAAGCCCCCTAAGGGAGTCATTCTCTATGGTCCACCTGGCACAGGTATGCTCTGTTTGACACTTTGCAGGCACTCAGCTTGTCTCTTACACAGCAGCATGGGATATTTATAATTACTAAAGCACTGAGTGAGGACACCACAGCTCCTCAGTTTAAAACAGGGGTGTCAACCTTGGCTATACATTGGAACCATCTAGGGGGAAAAAAAATACCAATGCCTGGTCCCATCCCCAAAGATTCTGATACATTCATCTGGAGTATGGTCAAGCCTCAGAGCCATGGTTAAGAACTGCTTTAAAAGCTCTATTCTGTGGTGTTTAGATCAGGTTCGTTTTCCTGGCCCATAGTACTGAATAAATTTATGTTGGAAGAATAAGTGAATGAAGATAAAAATTTATATATATTTGGTTTACTATGCAATAAGTTGGCCTGTTAGTTGTAGAGCCCAGGACTCAGCAGTTCATCGCTATGGAAATTACAAAGGAAGAGCAGTCATTTGCTTGAAGAATTGACGCTGTGTTCCTAAGAGGATCTGTGCTAGCTGAGGGGTGCCCACACTGGAGGGACTGGGGGATACCTGTACCCAGAGGCCTGGAGCTAGAAGAGATCACTCTATTGCAATTGCTCATCTTACAGCTTAGGAAATGTTTCAGAAAGGCAAGTGACCAGCCCAAGGCCCTAGTAGCTCTGGGAGCTGAGCTGGTAACAGGGCTGGAGCCGGAACGCAGCCTCCGGACCCTCAGCCACAGGCCTGCAGGGCACTGGCACTAAAGAGGCTGCAGTAAAAAAAAATCTGTGGGCAGGCAGGGTCACTGGTACAGAGCAGTTCTGCCTACAGGCAATTATGGTTTACAGTTCTTTAGTGGAAAATTTGGATCAAGGTTTGAAAATAACCAAGTATTTTCTGACATTATCATGATGTCAGAACTATTTAGGAAAACAGTTCAAAATAATCAACACATAGTAGATTTTTCTAAATTTCCTCTTACCTATTTAGGAGAACAGAATGTCAGGACACCTGAATGGTATGTGCCATTTCATCAGTGGGGCCTGCCCAATTTTGGTGTTTAAGATAGTAATGATAGCATTTTTAACTTAAAACCTTATCTTTTTATCTAAAATAGGTAAAACCTTGTTAGCCAAAGCAGTAGCAAACCAAACCTCAGCCACTTTCTTGAGAGTGGTTGGCTCTGAACTCATTCAGAAGTACCTAGGTGATGGGCCCAAACTCGTACGGGAATTGTTTCGAGTTGCTGAAGAACACGCGCCTTCCATCGTGTTTATCGACGAAATCGATGCCATTGGGACAAAAAGGTAGAGTTTCTCATACCTATTTTGTGTTGTTTAGAGGCAATACTGCATAGCTCTTCTCTGAGAATGAACGCTCTCTGGGCTCTCCCTGTGGCCACAGTTCTTGCTGTGCCTTGCCCTCTATAGATGCTTTAGATTCTGCACTCCTGGGGGCCAGCTAACCGCTACCTAGGAGCTGTGAAAGTCTCGAGATTGGTCAGTCGTGAATAGCCATGTTTTAAGCCAGGCTCACCCTAAGTCAGGACCATCTGGACTCTGGGGACACAGCTGTGAGCACAAGGGCAGAAACCTGCCCTCAAGGTGCTCACAGTTAAGTTGAGAGATCAGACACCAAACATGGAAATAAAATAAACAATACAATTTCAGACACAGAAACTGCTCTGAAGAAATATGATATGTAACTTGGCTGATGGGGTAGGCGGTGTCTTAGTCCATTTTTGCTGATATAACAAAATGTCACGGACTGAGTAATTTATAAAGAATGGAAATATATTTCTCACATTTCTGGAGGCTGAGAAGTCCAAGATCAAGGTGCTGGCATTGGTGTCTAGTGAGGGCTGCTCTCTGCTTCCAAGATGACACCTTGATTGTTCTTTTCTCCAGAGGGACAAACAGTGTGTCCTCACAGGGCTGAAGAGCATAACAAGCCTGAGCTAGATCCCTCCAGCTCTTTATAAGGCACGACCCCATGCCTGATAAGGCTCTGCCGTACCACCACAGTGGGAATTAAGTTTCAACACACAAATTTTGGGGGACACACTCAGACCATAACGGGGTGCTGGTTCTTTTGCTGGAACAATTAAGGGAGTGACATTTAGGTTGAGAAAGGAATGTTGAGGTGTTTTGTCATGAGGTCTCTGCTGTAATTCCCCATTAGATCAGTTGGATCTTCATTCCTTCTTCTGCTCTTCTTTCCCAAAGATACGACTCAAATTCTGGTGGTGAGAGAGAAATTCAGCGAACAATGTTGGAACTGTTGAACCAGTTGGATGGATTTGATTCAAGGGGAGATGTGAAAGTTATTATGGCCACAAACCGAATAGAAACTTTGGATCCAGCACTTATCAGACCAGGTTAAATTTCTTTTGTTTCATCATGGAGAATTAATGTGTTTATATAATTTGTGTTTTAAGTGCGCTTTAGGAGGATCATCAAATGATAATACAGTGAAACTTAGAATATTAGATAAGAGCATGATATAGTCTGTGCACTGTGGCCCTTTGAATTCCAGTCCTATGTCTTCTTTTTTTTTTTTTTGAGACAGAGTCTCACTCTGTTGCCCTGAGTAGAGTGCTGTGGCGTCACAGTCCTATGTCTTAATCTTTTCTTTCCCATAATATTCCCTTTTTAGCCTCAAGAACTTGCTGCCTTTTCCCGAAGAAATCATTCATATGATAGCTCGGTGTATTCTTTACCTTCAGGTACTACCAGAAGGAGTAGTACTTTGCCATCTTCTGTAAGGTTTTTAGCAAGATACATCTGTCCTTTTTCACTAAATATGCCATTCAGGAATTGCTTCTTTCATTTATTTCTGAAGCTAAAAAGGAAAGAGGATTTCTTTTAAATGAGGTGAATTCATATGTAGAAACTTACACTATAAAAACGAATGTTCACCTTTTAAGATTTGGATGTCCTTCCCTCAGAATCCTGTCTGACCGAAACTGCTCGTGTAAAGGCGATGGGCTGAGGCCTCTTTCTGAGCCAAGGTAGGGCCCGCCCTGGATGGGGCTGTGGCTAAAAACTTTTTGTACCTGCAGGCCGCATCGACAGAAAGATCGAGTTCCCCCTGCCTGATGAAAAGACTAAGAAGCGCATCTTTCAGATTCACACAAGCAGGATGACGCTAGCTGATGATGTAACTCTGGATGACTTGATCATGGCTAAAGATGACCTTTCTGGTGCTGACATTAAGGTGAGAACCTGGGCCAGGTCAGCTCGTTTCTGGAAACGTGGCCTATCAGGAAAGACTGTGTGTTCTTGTGGTGGTTAGGTGGGGTGGATATTTGGGTGTCTGTGTTTTAACATAATTGTCATGTTGGTTTACCATGACATCCAAAATGGTAGATTTGCTTATTACTTTAAGTCACTTCTAATGCCCCATTTTATGGAATAAATGACCCTAAATCACCTGTACTGGCACTAAGCTTGCCTCCTCCTCCACTAGGCCTGGTGACTTTCTCAGGGTGTCAGTCACAGCCACTCAGTCCTGGGGCAGGGGAAGACCTCACCCCAGAGCTGCAGAGTAGGGACCAGCACCCACTGCATTCATATTCCCAACTCACGTTCTGGTAGTTTGTACCAGAGTGTACCCCTTGGTTTTACCACGAATATACATGAGTTAGGACGTTTCTTCTCAGATTTTTAGCAAGGCCTGGCAGCGCTGAATATAGATAGGTACAGCCTGCTTTCCCTGGGAAGATGTGGGTTCTTGTCGGGCATCGTGCATTGCCTTTCTAGGCCAGCACCTGCACTGAGCCCGTGGGGCTTCGGTCCCAGAGAACTAGGTTAGTATCTCAGTTGGTGAGTAAAATCTTCTTTTTTTTAATTGAAATTATTTAATTTTATACCAATGTATTTAGAAAAATTTTTCAAGCCTTCAAAAGTGTTGCAGCAGTAGCACAGTGACATACCAAGTTAACATTTCACCCATTTGCTTTCTCTTTTTCTGTACAAACATGCTTTCTTTTCTGCTGTACCATTTGAAGTAAATGATCTGATATGGCCATAATTAAACAGAAACTTCTGTGCTAGGACTAATTGTATTTTTGTCACATCATATTGCATATATTTGTATTTATATTAGAATAAATATTATACTGCAGCTTTCAGTGTCTAACCAGAATACCTGTTCTCTTATGACTACACAAATGAAGTGGACATAGAGGCAGTTGAGAGTGTAAGTTTCAGGGTATAATTTCATCTGTTTCCTAGCAATATTATTCCCTTTAACAAAAGTGCAGCTGTAAGAATTTACTGACCTGCCAAGCCACACAGCTTGGTAGAACCTCAGCCAAAACTAGAACCCACAGCCTTGATTCCTGGGCCAGTTTTCTCTCTTATCTATAATTACTCCCAGTCTAAGCTACTTTAAATTCTTTCAGAAAATAATTGGATGCTTAAAACATTTTAAAAATCTAATCTTTTCCCAAATGAGCAACTTGTGCTTAGTCTGGTTATCTTTATTTCAAAATAGCTCTTTCTGAATTGCTTGTTAGAATAAAAATAAGTATTCATACTGTTCTTTCTTACAGGCAATCTGTACAGAAGCTGGTCTGATGGCCTTAAGAGAACGTAGAATGAAAGTAACGAATGAAGACTTCAAGAAGTCTAAAGAAAATGTTCTGTATAAAAAGCAAGAAGGCACCCCTGAGGGGCTCTATCTCTAGGGAACCACAGTTGCCATCAGGAAAATGGGAGTTTTCCTGACCTGAGAGGGATGAGGTTGGGGAAGTTGCCCAGAGGGATCCATGTTCCAGTCGATTGTCATTAGCAAACATCCTGTGTCTTTTGGAGTATGATGTGTAAGCTGCCCCTTGGGCCGCCTTCGTCTGCTGGTCACTGTGCAGCACTATGCTTCCCAATAAAGCGGGCCCCTTCACAGATACTTCCTCCCTGTTTCTGGAGTCTCCGCACACATCCCCCCGCCCCCAATCAGCTGCAGCAAGTGGGTGGATCTAGCTTTAGGGAAGCTTCTGGGCAAGAAACCTCAGGCCACAGTCACAAGGAATGTAGACTTACGTACCTATTGTGCACTGCTCCCCCCATCACACCCCCAAAGCTGATGGTTCAGCAGCAATGGGGGGGGCAGAATATGGTCATAACCACGCAGCCAGTAGTCTTAATGCTAAAGGCTGGCTGGGCACGGCTCACGACTCATGCCTGTAATCCCTACACTTTGGGGGGCCAAGGCAGGAGGATCACTTAAAGCTAGGAGTTCAAGACCAGCCTGGGCAACATAATGAGACCCCATCTGTGCAAAAAATTAAATTAGCTGTGTGTTGTGTATACCTGTAGTCTCAGCTACTCAGGAGGCTGAGGTGGAAAGATCATTTGAGCCTGGGAGGTTGCAGTGAGGTATGATGGCGCCACTGTCCTCCAGCCTGGGTGACAGAGCAAGACCCTGACTCTATAAAAAGAAAAAAAAAAGGCTGAGTTAATGTGGCTGTTGTTTCCACAGAGAAGGAAAATACAGCTTTCCCTTTTTGTAAGTTCTGTGGACCGTGTGGGTTCTCAGCACTCGGGAGACAGGAAATGAGTCCTGGTGTTCTCAAGAGACGGGGGATTCCTAAAAGAAATTCCTGAAAAGTCAGGGCTGAAGAATCTCTACCAACCCTGCCCTCCCTTGTTCGGAAATCTCATCCCTCCCTTTCAAGAGTGTTCAAAAACATGTCAGCACTTCCTTCCCTTCCCTTTCTCCATCTATTTCATTTCTCTTTTCTTTCTGAACTGATGGGTCCTAAAGCCAACAAGTGCAGCAGACCAACGTAAGCATCACTTGGCCGGGTGGCCTGGGCTGTGGGACCCACTCTGGGTGAGGAAGGTGTGTTAGGTTTTCTGTTACCGCCGTAGTAAGTTAACACAGACTCACCTTAACACAGTTTTAACTCACAATTGTATGGGTCAGATGTCCAACACTGGTCTCACCAGGCTGAAATGGTGTCAGCAAGACTTCCTTTCTGGAGGCTCTAGGGGAGATGCCACTTCCTTGTTCTCAGGGGTAGTTGGCAGAATTCAGTTTCTCGCAGTGATAGGACTCAGGTCGACATTTCCTTGCTGACTGTCAGCCGAGGGCCCTCCTCCATCCTCAGCCAGCAGCAGCAGGTCAAGGCCCTCTCAAGCTCTGAGTCTCCTGCCTTTTCTTCTGTCTTCACATCTGACCCTTCTTTCTGCCTCTCTTACACTTTTAAGGACCTTTATTACCACATTGGGGCCACCAAGATAATCCAGGATAGTCTCCCCACTTTAAAGTCTGCAACCTTAATTTCCATCTGCACAGTTCCTTTTGCCATGTAACATATCACAGCTCCAGGACTTGGGGTGTAGCCATCTCGGGGGCGGGGGCCACCATGCCTACCACAGAGACATCCACACATGTTGGTGGCTCAGTGCAGGATGAGGACAATGTACCTGTGGGAGCGTGTCCATGTGGGGCACAGCACGAGCACTCAGCATGGGCAGGGTGAGGATGGCATCCGTGTGGGTGTCGGAGCCCAAGGCGAATGAAGAAGGCAGTTCGAGCAGGGTGGGCAGCCCATGTGGAGTGTGGGAGCCCAAGCAGGTGAGGAAGGCATCTGCGCAGGGACTGGATGGCGGCAGTCAAGTAAACAGTAAGGATGGCGGGTGCCAGGCTCCTCTCTGAGGAGTTACAGATATGGAGGGGAAGAAAACGAGCATGGCCACCAAGAGCTCCTGGGAACAGCAACACCCCTATTGCAATGAGCACACCCAGACCCAGCTCTTTGCTTCAAACCAGCATGCTCCACTAGGAGGAGCCAGGGCTGATTCCAGAGCCACAAGAAAGTATGTTTTGCCAGAAAGCAAGGGAGAGTGAGCTCAAAGAACGATGGGCATGTGTCAAAAGGACACAGAAACCTGCCTGAAGGGCTCCCACTGGCCAAATCTGGGACAATTTGAGCATCAAAATAGTTAACAATATTAATGGAATACAATATAGTCCTTTAAATAAAATAGGAAACTATGAGCTCATGTCAACATATGAATTGACAGTTTGATGAGGGCTGGGCCTAGTGGCTCGTGCCTATAATCCCAGCTTTTGGGAGGCTGAGGCAGGAGGATCGCTTGAGACCAGGAGTTCAAGGCTGCAGTGAGCTACGATTATGCTACTGTACTCTAGTGTGGGTGACAGAGAGAGACCCCATCTCTTAAAAAAGGAAAAATAAATAAGTTTGATGAAGAACAGGGCATTTACAGAGTTTCAAAGTACCTCCCCACGAAATGCTTTTCAATTAGGAAAGGAATGAGCAAATTCACGTTGGAGAAGCCCAGCAGACAACCATCTTTTCCAAGTGATCAAAATGATCACCATCAGTAACGGGGCACCTTGAAAGTATGTGCCACCACCCAAGAGGTGTCACTTCTGTGATGCCAGTGCCTATAGTCAGGGTAGGAAGGTGGGACACAGCAGGGTAGTGGCTGAACTACACCCTCAGTCCAACCGCTGCCCTGCTTTGTGTATTGACCAAAATAATGCTGCAATTGCTATTTCTACAGATGGTCACTGAGGCCTGCAGTGCCAAGCACTGGGACCAGGGTCCTCAGTGAGCAATTTCTTCCCTGGCTTCTTGGCTCCTGGTGGGCAAGGCAGGGCCAGCCCCATTTGCCTGTGGAAAACCACTGGCTATTTGAAGCCCTGCCTCAGTGAACCGTCTCAGGGTGAACTCTCTCCCACCATTCCCTCTGAAGCAGGCATTTAGGCTTTTCCGGGGATTGTCGTGTCTTCTCTTTTTATTTTTTCATTTTATTTTATTTTTTTGAGACAGTGTCTCACTCTGTTGCCTGAGCTAGAGTGCCGTGGAGTCATCAGAGCTCACAGCAACCTCAAACTCCTAGGCTCAAGCGATCCTCCTACCTCAGCCTCCTGAGTGGCTGGGACTACAGGTGTGTGCCACCACAACCAGCTAATTTTTAAAATTTTTGTAGAGATGGAGTCTATGCTGCCCACGTTAGTCTCAAACTCCTGGCCTCGAGCAATCCTCCCGCCTCAACCTCCCAAAGTGCTGTGATTGCAGGTATAAGCCACCACCATGTCTTCACTTTTAAAGTGCAAGATAACAAACATTGTGCCTTAGAAGTAGCAGCTCCCAGCTGTCTCCTCTTACCTCGGACCCAGCACAGAAGGTGCCTCCCAACCACCTGCAGGCCCAGCAACCCTCACGCCAGAGCTGTCGCCACCGCGTCATTTCATTCTTTCCGGGAGAGAGCACTGTCCCAGACCTAAGAGAGCGCTGACCCCTACAGGCAATGACAAGCAATCCTGGAAATACTCAATATTCCTGAGAAAAACAGGAGCAACTGTCTGACTTCAAAGAACTCAACGCGCCCTCCCCAGCCCACCAGGACGACTATTAGTCTTGGGGGGAGCCTAATTGTCTATCGGACTTTCGTGTTTAACAGTCTCGAAAAGGCTTTTTAAAAAAATGAAATCATAATCCTAGCACTCTGGGAGGCCGAGGCGAGCAGATTGTTTGAGCTCAGGAGTTCGAGACCAGCCTGAGCAAGAGCAAGAACCCGTCTCTACTAAAAAAAATAGAAAGAAATGATCTGGACAACTAAAAATATATATATAAAAAATTGGCCGGGCATGGTGGCACATGCCTGTAGTCCCAGCTACTCGGGAGGCTGAGGCAGAAGGATCGCTTGAGCCCAGGAGTCTGAGGTTGCTGTGAGCTAGGCTGATGCCATGGCACTCTAGCCAGGGCAACAGAGCAAGACTCTGTCTCAAAAAAAAAAAAAAAATCAAAATAATGATTATCTCACCATCCTTTTTTCTATGAAACATCTACCCTCAGCAATCTTTGGGCTTTCTTAAAACCCTCTTCCCATGCAGCAAGCAACGTGCTGCCGGTCAGCCTGAGAAGCTGCGTTACCAACCAGGGTCACTGCCCATGTGCACCAGCCACTCCAGGTTCCCCAGGGACAGGCTGCTGCTGGGGCTTGAGGGGACCGGTTGATCACAGGCCACCCCACTACGCTGTCCTCAGAAGTGCTCCGGCTACTGCCTTCTTTCTCCCAGACATGTCCCTCAGTTGCCAAAATTAGACACTGGCTTTTCTAAACGAGGTGCCAAGGAAATACAAGTCTTCAGCAATTCTAAAAATGATGATTTAAAAAAAAAGCCAGAGAGATGCTATCCACGAGCTATCCACTTCAGAGCAGGAGCTCGGGGCAGATAAGAAAGCTTCTCGGGCACTAAAAAATCTCAGAAGCAGAAAAGAGCCTGAATGTGGATATTTGCATTTTATTCTATTCACAGCCCTCAGAAATCAAAACCAGAACATGCCTGGTCTTGGCCTTCACATCTCAGTGTTGACACACAAGAGTCAAAAGAGCACCTTCGGCACCTCCTGCAGGCAGGGCAGGGTTTGGCGGGCAAGGCCTGGCCCAGAGGGCCTCATCCCTGAGGGGGCCTCATCCCTGAGGTGGCGCTCGCTGGCAAGGTCCCGCAGGGAACAGACTGACTCAGCCCCAGCGCGGCTGGGTTTCTCCCAAGCTCCCAGCCTGGCTGCTGGGAGCCATCATCTAGTAGGACTCAGGGAATAAGGAGAAGCTCTCCACACACCTGATCCAGGCCACCGAATGTTCCATCACTGTCCACTGTGCTGGTCTGAAGCTGAGACCAAAATCTGCTCTCCTACTACCCAGCCTGGGAGGAGATGTCCTCGTGCTGAGTAACCTGACCTGTAAGTCCAAACTATCGCACAGAGGACCTGGCAGGACCACCAAGGATGTCAGCCCAGGGACACTTTCCCTGTGGCGGGGCACAGGAGAGCAAAAAGAACAAGAATGAAGTCACACCTCAATTGTCACCGGTTTAATTATCGCTTGAAATGATTCTTTGTCTATGTACATATATATACACATGTCCACATATATAATATGTAAAACAATAGTTTTTGTATCATTTACACACCCTGAAGATGTGCAAGATGTGGGAGACTGGCAACCCAGACACAAACTGCCAAGAAAGAACACTTCAAAAGCAGAGGTCTCCTAACACACACGCATCCTCCTCTTACTTCTCCCGGCTCCGACAGGCGGGCAGCGCGGCCCGTTCCCTCCTGCTCTCTAATCCTCAAGCAGGAGATCCAGCTCCTCCAGCGGCAGGCGCACCCGGAGCTCCTTCTCGGTCATCAGGTCCAGGATCTCCTGCATCTCCTCGGGGAAGTACTCCACAGCGTCCAAGTACAACACCTGGGCAGGGAGGAAGACCCGCCTCGTCAGCCAGCCGCTCCCTGTGAGCGCGGAAGAGCTCAGGAAGGAAGAGCAGGTTCCTGGCGAGCCCGCGCTCCCCTCCACTCGGGCCTGCCCAGCCCAGGCAGCACCCGGGCACGTGGAGGAAGGACCCCGAACTCACAGAGGCAGAGAGCGAGTAAGCTCCGAGGCAGGCCTCCTCTCAGAGGTGGGGCAGTTGTTGGCAGACACTGCAGTCCCCAGCAATTTGACTCCTGAATGTCTCCTGACCAGGGCTCTGCAAGCAGAGCTAGGAAATGGATCCCAACTCTTTCAGCATCTGGGCTGAACTCTGGGCAAATGCCGGGCAACCAGCTACCCAAGCAACGCTGCCGTGAAGCACCGGCTCCAGTGCAGGGAAAGGAAACCAACGTCCATGAGGCTCTGACTCCGCAGGGGACAGGTTCACTAGGATGTGCCCTGGGACAGGTGTTGGTATCCCCAGAGCCGAAAGTGCCCGATGACACAGGGGCGGGCCAGGTAGCCTCTGGCTGGATTGAGGCCTGGCAGGAAGGTCCTTGGGAATCTGAGAATACCACGGTCTTTAAACTTACCTTTGCCCAAGGACAATTTTGAAGAGCTTTGTAGAATACACCTTTGCTTCTTTCTTTATTTCCTAAGGAAACCTGAGATGAGGGGAAGAAAAACACAAAAGTGACGGACTGGACAGGCCAAGGTAGAACTCCCTGCACGCTGCACACGGCTCCTCAGCTGCAGCAAGTCGGCCTGCAGGCTGCGCCCGGCACACCGCGGTGCCTGACGGGTACCACAGAACCCTCTGCGGTCATTTCCCCTCCACGAATGGCCCGGAGTGTCAACCCCTAACACTCCTGACTTTTCAGAGTCTTGTGTCTCCCCCTGTGCTGGGAGCCAACAAACCCTGGGGTTGGTAACAGTGCTTTGCAACCGGACGACGTGTCGGTGAGATGAGGCTGATGACCTTAAACAAATAGAGAAAAGTTCTTCTGTGGTATTTATCTCAGGAAGAAACAGAAAAGATTTGCTTGAATACTTGCCATTTTCTGAAAACTATCTTTAGAGAAACGAGACAACCAGGACTGTGATCAACCACCTTGTTAAAGGTCAGGGTCTGTCAGAAATCTCAGTCTGAGAGTACAGATACTCACACGTTTTTCTCTCCAGACATAGAACTCTCAGTCTCGGCTCATAGCCACACAATCTCTTTCCTGGCCCAGTGTGGCAAGAGATGGAGCCTGGGACCCCCCTCATGAGGGGCCCCCATCAAGCCACTCCAGGAATCACAGCCCACCTGGGACAGCTTCATGGACACGGGGGCGTGTGCAGCGGAGTGGGCACAAGCAGAGCTCCTGGAGCTGAAGTCTGTCTCTGCTCTTCCATCCACCCCCCGCCTTCAGACCCCCATTCCCTCAGGAGAGTGTTCTAGTGGACGTTGGCTCTTCCCACCACTCGGCCAGCGCACAGCATCCAGCCCTGGACCAGCAAGGGTTGTTGACACACCTCCCGGAAATCCAAGCAATGGTACCCAGGGACTCCAACTTACTGCTCAGGAGCTCCGACTACCAAGGATGGCCCCACTCCCTTTTTGATTTTTGTTTTGTTTTTAAGAGATGAGGTCTTGTTACATTGCCCAGGCTAGCCTTGAACTCCCGGGTTTAAGGAATCCTCCTGCCTCAGCCTCCTGAGTAGCTGGGGCTACAGGCGCGTTCCCTGTGCCTGGCCCTGTTCAGTTTGTTAAGGCTAATTCCCAGTCACAGGGACCGTCACTCTGGGCTGTAACCAGCACCTATGGTAACCCTGCTTCAGGCAAAGCTCCGTCTCTCCCCAGCCTTTCCAAGTGCGACCCAGAGAGCCAGAGGACTCGTGTGTGTCCTCCCTGGAGTGAGCCTCAGTTCTAAGGCTGGGCCTCTTATAACCAAAGAGCCGACGTGAGCTGCCCTCCCCTCCCATGCCAACATACTTCAATGTCCTCTCCTAAAATATTGACCAAACTTAAGACTTATTTTCCTCTTTTTGAGGGAAAAGAGAAAAATTATATTACTGCGCTTTCTCAACTACACACCTAGTCCCAGAACTCGAAACATCCAGGTGCCCAGCTGGCTGGCCTCGAATGACAACAGTTCTCTGTGTTTCCTTTATCCAGCAGCCACCAGAGATGCCTTCCCTGGGTCAGATCTGGGGCTCGCCAGCAGGTGCAGCGTTAGTGGTGACTATGTGTGGTTCCCCGTCCACGGTTTCATGTCAAGACCTGGCCTTGTACATGCCTTTGCCCTCTGACGAGGGCAGAGCCTCAAGGGAGAAAAAAGTGCACGGGCATTACCTGGCTCTCCTACACCCCCTTCCCCACTGTCTCAATTTCCTCATCTTGACAACTAAGACTCCCTGTAAAATTCCTCAGTCAGGGTTGAAACATAAACCAGGGGCTACTCCCTCTTTCCCGGAGTTCCCATGGTATTGTGTCTGTCACCCCACCATGTTATGATGGGCTGTGTCTCCTCAGGCAGGCCAGGAGCAGCTCAGGGCACTAACTGGGTCTTGAAACAGAACCAAAGAAAACACAGCTAATGAGGGAGCAGAGCTGCTACTCCGGCCCCCGAGTAAGGCTGGGATTCCGCCAAGCACAGTCCAGAGGGAGGTGGAATGGAGACCTCGCACAGAGGCCTGCCGGTCCCTCACACGGAGCCCCAGGAACCAAGTCTCACACGCGCCATCGGACTCAGCCGACAAGACACTCACGAACAGACGCCGTGAATCAGACCTGAGCTGGGCCATTAGTAATTCTCCCCTCCACAGGGGGCAGGGTGGGTAGCAGTGGCAGAGTGCAGGGGCAGCTGTCCATCGGCCCGCTCTGTCACTCACATACCCAGTGTCTGAGCGCTCCCTTTACAGGGTAGCTGGTGCTTAGTAATCACTTGTTCTGGCATTTGTGTACCTTCCTATCTGACGTGTGCCACCTCCACACGGGGGAGGCGACATCACTAAGAAAATGAGAAGGCAGAAGGTCTTCAGTCTTTTGCAAAATTTGATTCTCTATTCTTATCTCATTATAAATAAATCTGAGCAACCATTAGCTTACACAATTTTTTAAAGTAATTTGACAAAACTGATACCCAACCCTGCCCAAATAAAAAAAAAAAAGATACATCTCTATAATTCTTCCTCTGCATATTTCTAAGAGGAGACTGACACTCTGAGAGGTTTATTCATTCATCCCGGGAAACGGGAACTGAAGAGGATTCTTTTCCCTCCCACCAGCTCTTGTAAATGACGGGTTTTCAATACATCCTACCTCTGCCAGCTGCCAACGATAGAAGAAGAAATTATGCAGAGTAAAAGAAAATCTAACGATTAACAATCCAGAAATGCCACCGCTCCCTTTTTCCTTATTAAGACGACTTCTTTCATAAGTCCCATGAGATCAGATAACTGGCTTATATTTCCCTCTTTGTTGTGTAGGCAGATGACCAAATTAAAGGACTCTAAGAATCCTGAAAATAATTGCAATTTTATAGCCAAAATGGAAAAAGAAGTCTGGCTAAAAGCATTAAAGTGCATGCAGGAAAGTTCATTTGAAAGTCTCTCCTAAAACTGAGATTTAACCTACTAAGTTCCAACTTAATGGAAAATTTTAACTGCTGTTTGTTTGTCCAATTTCTCCCCCACATCCCTCAATATTCTCCATGGCCAACAATAACTTTTAATTCCTTTAATCATTTTTGCAGGGGAAAAAAGCAAATAAGCTAGCATACATGTAAGTACACACGTGTGTGTGACCACACATACACGGGAAGGCACGAATGCATGACCAAGCAAACAGCCTCCTCTGTGGAGCCTCATGCCCACGACAGCCCCACAACTCCCTTCTCCTGCCCTCTCCCAGCACCTGCTGCCTACACCTTGCATTTTGGCCCTAATTTGATTTTTTTCACTGTGTTTAACCAAGTGCTAGGAGCCCATCCAGATACTTCAGGAACTGCTAGAGCAAGTCACTGTGTATTTTCCTAAATTCTTAGTTCTAATACTACCTTTCCAAAAAGGGAGAATTCCCTAAGGACCCAGATCTTTTTTCCCCAAATCTACAAGCATTACTTGGCCCATGGCAGACTGTCAGCAAAAATATTGTAGGTTTGCATCTTACCCCGTCTCTACCTATAAAAGACTGGGCAAATTAAACTGGCAAATTTGTAAGCTCTCCCTTTTTAAATGTAAACGTCTTTCATTTGCTGAGAAAGAATAGCAGAATATTTGTGCTGGAAATATCAGGGGCATCTAATCAGCTCCTTAGCTAAGCAACCAAATGACAGGAGTGGAGATTTGATTAAACCCAGTTCTCCCAACTCTGTCGCACCAAGTGGCCATCTCTGAGTAATGCTGCCTCCAGGCTGTGGATGTACCATCAACACCAAAGCAGCATGTGCCCTTCTGAAGGTTTTCATTTCAAACAAGGAAGTCAAAACATAAAATCTGAACTTCCAGGTCTGAAGAATAAATGTTGGGGAAATGCACAAACTTTTGTGGTAATTCCTTAAAATGCCAACTTCTGCTCTCAAGAATGTGTCCATTTTTTCCTGGATGTGCCAATGAGCGGTTGTCCTGAAATAACAGGTCCTACCCAGCCCCTCAGGCCTTTAGCACATGGCCCCTTTCAGAGGTCACGGAATCAAGCCCTGATGAATTCCGGAATCAAAGACAGGAGTTGGGGGTGGCCCAACCCTCTCCTAATCCCTCACTTACTTTCTCTGTATCTCCTTTACAGCCCAGCTTTGTCACTGTCAAATGACGACATTCAAATACTTTGATCAAGTTTTAAAAATTTATCCTATGGAAATAATCAGAGAGATACACAAGATTTATGAATAAGGAAGGTCACTCCTGGCTTCTGAAAGGCACAATATTCATTGAAGGTCACTTGGATATGACTGAGTAACCTTGAACTAAAACAAGCAAGGGGCTTAGAAGACTGTGTTTCTTTAAAAAAAACAAAAACAAAAAAAAGCATGCAACTTGGCAATAGATGTTTATAGTAAATGAGGCCCATCCCAATACCAGGCCTTTAATCCAAGCTTGGGCCAATTCACAGACCATGAAGCCAAAGAATCACCTTTCAGATGAGACAGGTGTGCAGGTGTGTCCAGGGTGCTACGGCCACAGACAAGAACCCCCTTCAGTCTGCACATTCACGTCCCCAAAATTACACAGTGTCTCCCCGCCTTCCATCGCTGTGATAAGTTTTAAATGAACACAAAGCTGCTTTGGAAATGTTGATCGTAAAAACCATGTTCCAGATTGAATCTTATCTTTTAATAGCAAAACAGAATCAGGAAATTCTTATAAGCAAGATGGCAAAGAATATAGGTCTCTTTCAAAGGAAAGCTCAGACCATTTTCCAAGTGTTGATTTAATAAAGTTAACTCAGAGAAATCCACATTAAGTTCTACTGCACCAAACAGCCCTGTAATCACTCGACTTCATTGTACCAAATATCCTGAGGAATATGCGACATGCAACCCCTTCCCAAATCCTGAGAGACCTCACGTTATTCATCAGAATCTCCGTAAGGATTAACCAACGCCAAGAAGGTAAGGGAGAAATAAGGCCCTCCCAGCGCTCCATGCAGTGGCTACAGGACACCTTTAAGGAAGAACTAGGGCTCTGCACGAAAACAAAAACTTAAATATTTTCTTACCAAAAAGTTCAAATACATCCTCCACAGTAAGGGACACTGGCTGCCACTGTCGCTCCGCATCGCATTTTCAAACAGGGCTTTGATCCGATGTGCTAAGCCGGTCTCAGGAATCGTGGTGTGGACCTCTCTACCGTCTACCCTGCAAGGCAAAGGCTCAGGTAACTCTGAGAAAAGTTCCCTCACCCCATGTCACAGGAGGAAAAGAAGCTTTAGTGATGGCAAATGTCAGCAATAACCAGAGCAGAGAGTGGCAGGGGAGTGCTGTCCCCTCAGCTGGGTAAGCGCGGGGTGATGTGACTTCTCTGAGGCCACAAGGCAGAGGCCAGGGTTCTGCAGTGTCTACGCTACACTGAGTCTGTCTAGAAGTCACACACAAATTCCTTGCTTCTGTTTTCTACAGATACCTATGCTGTAATCAGCAGAATGCAAATTCCACTTTATGGGAAGGAAGACCTTTCAATTTAAAGTACAGAAAGGTAGGCTCACATGGAGTGAATAAAATCCCAATGGAAGAAATAAAGAACAAGTGAAATACTACACAAAGGTAATTTTGCCTAATTTACAAGGTCAGAGTGAACCAACAGCAAAGATTCTGGGAGGAAGCTAATATGTTTCTCCAATTACCATTTAACCTTTAGATAGAAAATACTGTATCAAAGATGGTTTGGGGGGGTTTTTTGAGACAGAGTCTTGCTCTGTTGCTTGGGCTAGAGTGCAGTGGCATCACTGCAGCTCACAGCAACCTCAAACTCCTGGGCTCCAGCCATCCTCCTGCCTCAGCCTCCCAAGTAGCTGGGACTACACGCACGTGCCACCATGCGCACCACCACGTCCAGCTAATTTTTTCTATTTTTCGTAGAGACAGGGCCTAAGTTGCACAAGCTGGTCTCAAATGATCCTCCTGCCTCAGCTTCCTAAAGTGTTAGGATTACAGGCATGAGCCGCCATGCCTGGCCCAAAGATGCTATTAAAAACATGACACAGTTATCACCAGCAATGCTGACAGAAGCTTCTAATTATTATGCACTGTCTTTGTGCCAAGCACTTACCTCACTGACCCCTCAGAGCAACCCTATGGGGTAGGTTCTTTATTTCCATCTGATCGAAGAGGGAGCTATTAGAGAGGTGAAGTGACCTGCCTAAGGCCACACAGCCAAGTAGTGGAAGGGCTGGCCCTGGAATCCAGAGCGGTGAACTCCACAGCCATTACGCTTTCATCACAGCTTCTCAGCTACCCCGACAGCCCGAGAGGAACCACCCATGCACACCAGAAGCAACACTCACGCTCCGCAAGAGCATGGCCTAGAGAACAGCCACGAAAGCCTCTAATGCAAGATGTTGCTCCTTTTAAATGTCTTGTTCTTTTTTCAACATGTTACCCTACAACACCTGGAGCACCCACAGCTGGTGTTCCAGGCACAGTGTTGTATTCATCCCTGAGATCCAGCAAAGCGGTGGGAACACAGCACACATGCCATAAAGGTTTCTGGAACACCTGAACAAGATGGTCTGTGATTACCTCTGAACAGCTTCCACCAGTCTTTTCCTCATTTTCTCAGCTTCAATTGCAAACAACCAAGGCTCCAGGGGTTTGGCGGACCTGGTGACTGTATTAAAAAATCGTCTGGTCTTGCTGGCACTGTGGGACTTACTTTGAATCTGTACATAGGACCTCCAAAGAACCTGGTTGCCCGGATACAACGTTAAGGCCTCTGAGAGCGCCTCCCGCAGAGGAGCCAGAGGATAAACGCTAACTTTCACGTGCAATCTGAGCAGGCTCGTGTGCATCAGCGTGATGGCTTCAAGAACTCTGGTCAAACTCTGGGAACTGGCACTGTCCTCCAGGACAGAGCCTTCTGGGGAAACAGAGCTGTTCAGTTTTGCAAATACCTCCTTATATATCCGCACAGCGGCATCAATCCCTATGGTCAAATATTGGAAGAGCATAAAGCATTTGACCAAACTAATTAGGTGGTTAAAGGAATCGGTGGGAGGTGGATCAGAGACAGAGCTTTCACCCAAACAGTACTGCAGTGCGTGTTCATAAGCCTTTCGAGCTTTCAAAATGTGAACAGCCAAGACCTGTCCGGTGTAGGGCCCATAGGGACTGCTCTCAGTCAGCCTGGTCAATATATGAACAGCTCGGGCTGTGGTGGCCCCTCTTGAGTCTGGCGACAGCTCCACCTCCAGTTCGGCATAGAGCAGACTGAGCTCGCAGAGTTCAGGGTCCTTCAGTTCTTTGCTTCCTGCCATGCTAAGTGCTGTATCAAAAACTTTTCTGGCATCCTCTGTGTTGCCAAGCAACCACTCCAGATGGGCATACTGCTTCCAGAGGCCAAAGTTGTTGCAGTTTTCTGGCTCCTTAAGGAGATTCTTGGCTAGTTTTTTGCAGTTCTTCCCCTGTGACCTTAATCTCTTCTTGTTTTTAGTGTGCATCCACCAAATAACCTATAGGCAAAAAGAGAAGAGTGACTGCAGTGCTCTGTAATTTTAAAGCAATCCCTTTGTACTGCCAACTTTAGAAAGCGTTGACAGTACAAAGGCCTCTATACTTCCTTTATCACGTGTTTGGTAAATACTGAGGCTGTCCAAGCTATAAAAGAGATGAGGATTTTACCAGGGCTACAAGTGCCCCCATCCAGGGTTCCATTTGCAATTGCTATAAACAAGGCTGATATGCTCCCAATGTTCTTCTCCAAAGAGATGTGGCCACAAAATGTTATTACACTGTTTTAATGCAACCTGGTATGTGTCATCTGTAGTTAAAGCCTCAGAAGTTTGTGTTGAAAGACAACACTGTGCTCATTTTGGCAGCACATATACTAAAATTGGAACAATACAGAAAAGATTAGCGTGTCTCCCGAGAGAGAGAGAGAGAGAGAGAGAGAGAGAGAGAGAGAGAGAGAGAGACAGACACACACACACACACACACACACACACACACACACACACACACGATACTAACCGGTGACCAGCAGAGGGCAGAACAGCTAATCCAGACTAATTTCTAACAGATAGATGCAAAGAGCAGGGGAAGTAAGTAGCTTATTTTATCTATTTTAACAAGCCCCTAAATCCTCTAACCCTGCTTAACCTTGTTCTTGACACTAACTGCTGATATAATGACAGGCATCTGGTAACAGAAGAATCAACACAATAAACAGCTGCAGAGTCGCTGAGGCAGCTGGACTTGCTCCTGCCTTCCCGCTCTCTGGCGGCCCCGCAGGACAACCACACACGAGGGCCTTCAGGGGCCACCAAGGGAGGAGGTGCTGTGGCAGTTCCCAGAAGAGCAGCCAGAGCCTTGCAATCCCAATTTACAAAGCTGACATGACATGAAAAGTCCCCAAACACGGGGAGGAAGAGGCTGGAGTTACCTTCACAATCTCGTATTGTAACCAGGAGGAACAGAGCCGAGACTTTTCCTTGCCTGAAAACAAAGGCATCACGAGGTGGAAGACGTTGCGGATGAACTCTTCGCCCTCTCGATCGTGACCCCGAGTCCAGCGAGGACAGGCCAACCTGTCCATGCGGCCAACACAGCTGACCCCAGAAAATGGAGGATTGAAAAAAGTCAAGGGCTTTTCATCATAAAGTCCATTATCAAAGATGCTGTTCTCATCCATGGCCAGATGAAGGCAGGAGGCTGGAGGGATGAAGCCAGAAGGCACACCCAAGAACTGCAGAAAGGCCTCAATCAGCCGGAACTGAAGATCTTGGCTGGAAAGTTTGATCAAAGATTGTCCAATATCATCAAACAACACCTGTGACGAAGACAAAGTGAAGTGACCCATTTAATGAAACAAACAAAAGCCTTCACAATTTTCCACATTTTTATATGGATGTACCAATGATTCAACATTATTAAAAGAAATTCTAAACAGACAGGAGCTAAGTTTTCTTTTAGCAAAAAAGCCAGAGGCCTCACAAGGCAACCTGGACAGCTGGTAAGTAACTTTCAGGAGTCCTGTGTGGCCATTAACATCTTCACACACAGGGAAAACCGGTGAGGAGGGCACACATGAACAGGCTTGAGCTAGAAGCTGTCAAAGTATCCTAATGGATTCATAGAAAATCTCGAAAGATGTTCATTTCTGAAAGTATACCTAATTGCTTTTGCAGTTACTTTGATAAAATACAACTGTGAAAATTTTTTATTTTAGGATGGAAGATAAGAACTTTACTATTGTGGTTTCTTTCTACAAAATTGCTTCAGGAAATGAAAAATATGCTCAAAAAATAGATAAACAGGAGCAAGGTAAGAAGGAAACCTCAGGAGCAATGGAGCATGTGAAGAGCAATTACAAGAGCCCAATGCTAACTGTGCGGTTTCCTGGCTGCTTTCATGCACTAATTTAAAAATGCAAGGCCAAGGAGACTCCCCTTTGTCTCAAGGTGCTGCTTATCTGATTGGTCTCTGTGGCTCTCAGCAAAGCAGAAATCAAAACATAAGCACAATAAATCTAGACCACCTAGGACTCAACTAATCAAAACCAATTAATCAGAAAGCTGCTTCTTTATGTTTAAAAAAAGAAAAAAAAACAGAAAGCTTTTCTTCCACAGGCTTTGATTAGAGAAAAAGCTAAATGGCACAAAATTGCTCACAGCAGCAGTCTGCTCCAGAAATCAGCTTCCCGGGGACTGCTAGAATTCTGAGCCTTGAGAACCAACTTCCAAAGAATGGCTGTGAACTCCATAAAATCTTCAAACACCAAAGAAAAATCCTGTTCTTCTGTAAACATTCTGCTTCAGTGAGGCAGAGTCACCTTCCCAAGCATTCCAGTGAGGTGAGGTTCCCTGGATGTTGGCCTTTTCTTCCTGCCCAGAGATCACCTTGACCTCTATCTCTTTCCCCATTTCTCTGCATCTGAATTCCAGTCTGGCCACCCCACCTGCCTGGCACTCTGGGGACTTCCTTCATGCCAAGCCCTCTGCCCAGAGCAGATGCTCCAGCAACAAATAAATATTACTTCAATGTCCAAGAACATTAACTGAGTGCTCATCATAGGACAAGTGCTGTTCTAGGCACTGGTGACAGCAGTGAACAAAAGAGGCAAAACTCCCTGCCTTCAAGGAACCTAACTTGCAGGGAGAGGCACAGAGCTCCCAGCAATAGAGTTGGTATCTTGTGAAACCAGATTGACTCTGGGTATCAAAACAGCATTTCTTTCTTCACTTTAATTTAAAACCTCCAGAGCTGGTGGTCACTAAACACAGAGCAGCATGTACCAAATAATGTGACAGTAAATGAGATAACACAAGTGAAGTGCCTGGCACTCAGCGAGTGTCCAATAAATGATAGTTTTCCCTCAGCAAGACCAGCTGTGCGCCGACTGTCCCAGGATGGGCTCTACAGTAGGTCCCTCTTGTCTTCCAGAGTCAAATCTATCTGCTACATCTTCATGGATCTAAGAGTGAGGCGGGGAAAATGGACACAAAGAATCTAGGACAATGATTCTAAGTTTTTTTTTTTTTTTTTAACTTGAGCCCACAGGGTTCCATGTGAGAAATTAACTGAATAACCAGAGGACAATCTCCAGAGATGTGACCACGAGAGCCTCCCCACCTACCACCTACTAGGCGACAAGAACTATCTGGTCAAGGGCCTGCACGCTCCCCCATCACCAACAGCCAACGAAATTCTATCCTGATATTCGGCAGGACGGAAGTTTTCACAGATGTGAATGAGTGTAGACTGCCATCTCCTAAGCCTGCCAAGAGAGCCCCAGCAACCTTCTTTCAGACAACTGAGCCCCAGGAGAATGGAACGGCAAAGGCCCCCTGGTCAGCTTCTCTCCTGGGGTGGAGGATACGTGCCTGTCTCTCTGGATCCTCGCAGTCTTCCTCAGTTTGCTTCTTGGTCTTATCAGGGCGCCAGGGCCGCCAGTGCCTCTGGTCTCGGGAGCGCTCCACAGCAAGCCAGATCTGCCATCGGGGCAGAGTCTTATCTCTTATTTCTTGGTCGTCCTCTTCTGGCTCATCATCCTCCTCATCTAGACAATGACAAAACTCTTAGTTCATCTACCTAGCAAATAAAACCACCATCGCCACTCAGTCAGCCTGCCATGCCAGGTACTGTGGGGGGCACCTGGAGCACTAAGATGCGTAAGAGCCATGCAAGCCTCCCAGAGCACTCAGTGCATTTAGGGAGCCTCCTGTAATTAGCCAGGTTCTCGGGCAAAACGGGCAGACGAAGTGAGGAAATCTGATGATTTTCAACGCTATAGCAGCAGTTAAAATGGAAATGACACATATTCTACAACAGTACTATCCTAGAGAACTCTGTGATAATGTTAATGCTCTACATCTCTGCTAAGATGGTAGCCCAGGTGACTCACTGGGCACTTCAGACGTAGCTAGTAAATGAACTGAAATCTTATTTTTATTTAATTTTAATTAACTTTAAATAACCACGTTTGGCTAGAGGCCACTGTATTGGACAGCAGTTTTAGAACACTAAATGACATTTAATGGCAGCACTGTTTAGATTTTCTTAAGCCATCACTATTTTTAGCCAGGGGACTCATAATTGATGATGATCTATGCTCACTAGAACCTGCTTAAAAAAAATCAATTTAGGGTATCTAACAATTTATTTCACTTTGTTTCCTAACTCCGAACATGCAGAATGGAAAAGGAAAAAAAAAGCCTAAGTCATCTGTAAAGTTTGATGTTAAAAAATAAACAAATAGGGTATATAAAATGGTACAGCCACACAGGAAAACAGTTTGACAGTTTCTTATGAAACTAAACATGCACAAACCATAATTATACTCTTGGGTACTGATCCTAGAAAAATGAAAACCTATGTTTACAAAAAAATTTATATACTAATGCTCACAGCAGTTTTATTCACAATAGCCCAAAACCAGAAAGAACCCAAATGTCTTAAACAAGCTGCTGTACATCTACACAAAGGACTATTACTCAGCAATAAAAATGAACAAACTATTGATACATGCAACAATTTATATGTATCTTAGGAGAATTATGCTAAGTGAAAGAAAGCCAATCTCAAAAAATTACAAAGAAAACAAGTGCTGAAGCATGTATTTCCTATAGCAAAAAAAAAAAAGTATTGCCAAGGATATAGAGAAATCGGAACCCCTGTGTAATGCTGGTGGGAATACGAAATGGTGCAGCTACTGTGGAGAACAGTGTGGTGATTCCTCAAAAAACTAAACATAAGAATTACCACATGAGGAGGAAATTCAACTTCTGAATATATACCCAAAAGAACTGAAAGCAGGGACTCCGGTAGATACATACATGCAGGATCACAGTAGCATTGCTTACAACTGCCAAGAGGTGGAAGCAACCCAAGTGTCCATAGAAGGATGAATGGATACAGTGGACTAGGATTATTGCTTAGCCTTGAAAAGGAAGAAAACTTGACACATGCTACAACCTGGAAGAAGCTTGACAACACTATGCTAAGTGCAATAAGCCAGTCACAAAAGGACAAATTTTGTATGACTGCTCTTATATGAGGTCCCTATGGCAGTCAAATTCAGAGACAGAAAGCAGAATGATGACTGCTAGGGGAGGGGGAGGGGCACGGGGAGTTAGTCTGTAATGGGCACAGAGTTTCAGTTAGGGAAGATGAAAAAGTTCTGGAGATGGATAGAGGTAATAACTGCACAACAGCGTGAATGTACTTAATGAACTGTACCCTTAAAAATGGCTAAAATGGTAAATTTTGTTGTATTTTACAACTTGAAAAATTACATTTAAAAAAAGTCATATACCACATGATTCCATTTATATAACATCATGAAATAACATAATAGAGACGGAGAAGAGATTAGTGGCTCCCAGAGGCTGAGGGGGGAGGGGTGGGTGAGACTAAAAAGGGTGGCAGGACAGAGCCTGTGGTGATGGAAGAGTTCTGTATTGTGACTGCGGTGATTACACAAAGCCACACGTGATAAAAGCTGTCTTGTGCTATCTACACAGCACACGCACACAAATGAGTGCATGTAAAACCGACAAAACGTGAATCAACTCTGCAGACCATACCAACGTCAATGCCCTGCCATACTGCACTACAGCACTGCCACCGAGTGAGGGGTGCACAAACCTCTCTGCATTTTCAACTTCCTGTGAATCTGTATGTCAAAATACAAAATTAAATAAAAACTCCAAATTATTTCAATGCATAATGTATATTTTAGTATTTTAAATCCAATTCTACCTAAACATGCTTCTCAATGTTCAAAGAAGAAAACTAGAATTCAACTATTTATCACCCTCTTCTAAAGATCCACATTTAAAGTAATCCTTTAACCACTCTGAAAGCTTCTTATAAGTCACCCCTGTGAGCTGTACATCAGACTTTGATACCTGAATTTACTACATTAAGAATTCAAAAGATGACACGGTTTTAGACAGACATACCTATATAACAATCACACACTAACAGGAAGCGAGGGTAAAAGAGAAGATACCAGCTGTGATCTACAAAGAGGAACTACCTCAGAATGCATGACGAAATCCCAGCCACCCTCTGCATGCCAAACTTGTCAGGATAAATAAGAAAACTAAAAAATAAAATAAAAATAAAAATGGTTATCCACTAGGTTTTTCTGGAAGCAAGAAAACTCTCAGCCTCTCTTTTGGTCCTGCTTGTTTTTTTTTTTTTGAAGGAGTCCCATTAAATCCATTACAAAGAAATCCATTAAATTCAGTAGAAGATTTTCTATAATGGAAATGTTTAGAAAGCTCACAGGGAATGTAAGTACCAACACGAATCTCTAACTTGATACTAAATATCAAGGTTTCCACACTTGCATTACTGTTTGGAGAAAACTAACTTCACATCTGATTTTAAGTGACCATTAGACATCTGGACACTTATCAGAGAAGTAACGTTAACTTAATCTCTGGACACTGCTATAAAAACTCTTTCACATCACAGAAATGCAGAATATGGCAAATTGTATAACAGATACTATTTACTGTAATAGTCTTGCTCCTTAATAAAAAATGAACAATCAAAAAAACCAGCCTAAAAACATAGACTCATGCTATGAGTCAGTCACTCAGAGAAAGAAAATTAATACCAAGACTTTCATTTTTTGATCCTTGCTCTGTGGTCTTGCAGATTCCACAGCTAAGAGCACAACACCTGCTTCCATTTCACACAGGCTATTTTTCTTCATGTATAAAATCACTGGTTAGCCTGAAGAACAGCTCTGGTTCTTTTTGGAAAGGAACTCTCAAAGGACATCTAAACAGCTGAGCCTCCTATATCCCTAAGTGAGGCATGACCATCACCTGATAGCACTGCCCACAGCAAAGTTGCCCCAGAACACCTGAAGGGCCTTTCCCACTCCTTAGTGATAAGAGAGATGCCACCTGGCCCAGGGCACAGAACTGCCTCGAAGACAGCACCTAATCCAAATTTTCATTCTGCACATGAAGAAATCAAGGTCCAGGAAGGTCACACCTGTGAGAAGCTGGCTGAGCCCAGGCGAGGAGCCAGTCTCCTGAGTCCTTGTCCACTGCACTTTCCATGAAACAGTCTGCCTGGCAGATCTCACTGTGCTGGAACTGCCTCTTGGGGAGTGAAGCAGTTCCTGAATGTCTAAGAGTTGTGCTGTCCAATACATAACCATTAATGTGTCTCTATCGAGCACTTGAAAAGCAGCTGGTCTGAACTGAGATGTGCTACAAGCGTAAAATATGCCCCAGATTTCAAAGAATTAGTATTAAAAAAGAATGCAAAATATCTAGTTAATAATTTTTTTCTATTTTTACATGTTATTGGCATCTGAATCTAGTTAATAATTTTAAAATGTTGATTACATGCTGAAATGATAATGTTTTGATACACTAGGTTAAATAAAATACGTTACCAAAATTAGCATCATCTGTTTCTTTTTTTTTCTTTTTTTTTTTTTGAGACAGAGTCTCACTCTTTTGCCCGGGCTAGAGTGAGTGTCGTGGCGTCAGCCTAGTTCCCAGCAACCTCAGACTCCTGGGCTCAAGCGATCCTCCTGCCTCAGCCTCTCGAGTAGCTGGGACTATAGGCATGTGCCACCATGCCCGGCTACTTTTTTCTATATTATTTTAGCTGTCCGATTAATTTCTTTCTATTTTTGGTAGAGACGGGGGTCTCACTCTTGCTCAGGCTGGTCTCGAACTCCTGAGCTCAAACGATCCGCCCGCCTCGGCCTCCCAGAGTGCTAGGATTACAGGCGTGAGCCACTGCGCCCGGCCTCTTTTTACTTTTTTAATGTGACTACTGGAAAACTGGAAATTACACAAGAGACTTGCATTATATTTCTATTGGGTAGCTCAGTGTTAACAGGGTAAATCTGGAAAGCACTCGGGGGTCATCAAGTGACAGTCATACAAATGCTAGTTAGTAATTATTTTATAATATTCCTCAAACAGCAAGTATTTTTCAAAGTATCTGTTGGTCTGTATATTGCCGGGAGCACAAAGAGACTATCTGAAATACACACTAAAAAGAATAGGGGGTAGGGCAGGTTAGCAAAAAGATTCCTTCTTCAGGAGCAATGTATAAAAGGAAAAAGAAAAATTACAGAAACTTTCAAATCCTTAAAGCATGTACTGAAGCAGTAAGTAGTCAACTGTTTTAAAGCCTCTAAGGGGAAGAAACAGTCTGTTCTCCCACGGCATCTACTTAACGTATTTCTGACATTTTGATGTTGTATAATGTTCTTAACCTACTAATAGCTTATACAGATAAACAAATAATCATGAAGACGTAAAAAACAAATTCCCGAAGAAAAAGGCACACACATCTTCATGACAGCTGCCTTACCTGGGTTGATCACCACCCAGCCACCACGCTCCTGCTGGTGCATCCAGGCTCTCCAGCCTCGGGCTCCCTTCTCCCCAGCCCGGGGCTCTCCACTGTCCCAAAAGGGCTCAAAGAATTCCACCTGTTCAGATTTAAAAATGTAAATTAGGCCTAACTGGTAAAAAACTGCTGAGTCAGTGGGCAAAATGAGTGTCGGTGGGCATAGGAGGAGCTTATGATTCTTGGAACCATGTTTGCCATCAGTCTTTGAAGTAGATCCGTGATACACCCCCAACATGGAAAAAAGAATTATCTAGCATGGTAGGCAGCCTCCAGGACAGCCTCCCACACCCCCGCCCCAGCCTAGTGGGCTGGACCTAGTGACTTCTTCTAACAAAGAGAATATGGCAAAAGTGATGAGATGACACTTCCGAGATGAAGTCAGAAAAAGACAGGCCAAGGTTCAGCGAGCAGAGCCTGTGGCTGGGTAGATGAGTGGATTCCTAGTCCTGATTCTGCCAGGCCAGTCCAACCACGGACAGTGTCGCTGTCAATTCCCCTAACGCTACTGGACCCCCTAACTGATCCCTGAAAGTCATGTTGTGTTCAAGACCTTTTGAGGGGAAGAGGAGTCAAAGTTTCAACAAGACAGACTGTGAGCTCTGGAGGACACCACCACATCTTAAGTGACTATATATTCCTAACACCTGGCACAATACTCAACACCTGGGAGGGACTCAGTAATGCTGTCAGCACAGATCTGAACGAGGTAGGCATCCGGGGGAAAAAAGGTCTTATCTTAAAGCCTGGCCCCTAAACCCTCCCTCATTCATTCGGGCATCAGGTCTGCAGTGCGTGGTAACCAGTTCACTGGCAATGAGTCATTCCCCACGGAACAGAAGGCGAACGCAGCAACAGAAACGTGATCACATTATCAACTGATGACAGGACTTTAAAAGTGTGCCAATAACCTAGTCAATGAAAGCTTTTACAAAGAACCTTTTGAGCAGGACAAGCAGGCTTCAGAAGGACATACTACGGGCCAGGAGCTGCAGTATTATCCGGTCTGAGTCCTGGGCAGCGCCATGTATGCCTAGAAGAGCGTGGTTTTCAGGAGAGTCATGGCAGGGCAAACGTGCTGACGTGGGCCCTGCACTCTGAATGCGTGTCAGCCACCCCAGGAAAGGGAACGGGGAAGACTACACTCCTTCTTTACAGTTTTTGCTCTTCTAAGAGTGATGAAAGAATACTGCACTCAAGAAAAGGGTGTTTTTTAAAAATAGTGTGATAAATGGTTATAACCAATGTGTTTATTCCACAGAAACACAGACCAGTAACATCAGACTCTGCCTGTATTATGTTATACTACTATGTTTATGGTAACGATGTCTCCCAGTTATAAAAGCAATATAGAATACTGTTAATTAAGAAGCTTTAGGCTGGTCCAAAGGTAGTGAGTTATTTCACTTGATTGTTCACAGTCAGTTACAGGTTGAACTTGTTCTACTACTTTCCCACCTTCTCACTACTGCACTTGACTAGTCTTAAAAAGAAGAAAAAAAAAGCTTTATTTCAAAGCTGTCATGTGAGTTTTGGAATTACACATGCTGTTAGCATTTAAAACATCAAGAACGTGCATCAGAGCAGTGGTCTTCAACGCGTCACATTTGTGGGCAGAGCCCTCGCACCCATCAGTAACTGCTCTCATCACAGACAGTGAGTCTCAGTAAAGGGGTGGGGATGAGAGAGAATCTGATCCTGAACCACAAGACTCCTTAAAGTCACCTAAGAATCACTTCTGCAGCATGGCATGTTCTTGAAATATTAAAGCATATCTTAAAACTACTTTATCTGGCTTATTAATAATTATGCCAATATTAACTGGCATATTGTTTAATCCAATTTTGTCTAGAGGTAGCATCATAAGAAGTTTCTACTGACAATTCATGAAACTTCCATGTGATGAAGAGACCTTGGCCTCTCAAAGACTTTTAATGGTTCGCCATAAATTTAGACAGTTTACCCACTTCCACCAGACCCCCTTTCCAGAGTAAGAAACTAAGTTTTCTAATGCAAAAAGAGAAAAGAGAGGTTTTCTTATATGAACAGCTCTGTAAGGTTTTCTTTATTGCTTCACATAATAAATATTGGCCATGTCCGATTGTCATCTAAAACATTAACCCCTCCTCAATTAGGATTGGTGTTGACAGGGTACCTGCCCGTTATTTCATTTGCAACTGCAGCAAAGATTTTACGTAGTGGAAAGGTTAATTGAGGAAGTGACATAAGACCCAGACTAGGATGTACAAGGGTGGAGGAGAGTGACATGTGGTTTAAAATGGCATGAAAATGGTTTATCTGACTGGTAGATATAACTAGCATTTAAACAAGGAAAGAAAAGAAAGGTCATCAGTGAGTCTTTATATTGGGGGGAGGGGGAATCTGCTTTCATCTATCCATATTTCACTACTTTCATTATGGAATTCTCCTGGGATCACTGAAATATTTCTGAGAAATTATCCTCAGTAGGACTGATATAAAGGAGGATATATTTTTAAATTACTACCACCACCTGCCAGTATCCACACCTCTTACCTCCCCCCAAAAGAGAGACAGAGACAGAGCTTGGTACCTGTGCTTTGGTAGACAGATCTTTGACACTGTCGGGTTTGAAGAAGGTGAAGTCAACCATGGCCTGAAACAAGGACACAGCCTTCTCCGAGTGGCCAGCCTGCCGTAGAAAGTGGCACTGCTGAAGAAAGAGCACTGCAAACATGAGGGCAAAGGGGAAGAATCCTTGTTGGTACCATTAAAGGGAAAGAATGTAACTTCTCAGAACTGGGAACTAAGAGAACATCTTTCACTTGAAACTACTGTTACGGTTACAAAGCTGTAACAGATGTCCTAATTTAAAAGGACTCATAATAGTATTGTGATCCAAGTACATTTATTCTAGTTTTTGTATGAAACCACCATAGAATACAAATATTAACAATAAAAACTACAGTACATAAAAATAAGTCAATAGGTTGGTCTGAATGTTGACAATCAAATACTCAAAGCTCAGTATTACAAGAAAAATTAAAGGAAAAGGATGGCGCAGCAGATTTTTATCAGAAAGCAAAGAGCTGTATTCAATTGATCACTAGATGGCATCATGCACCAGCAATTTTCATCAAATGTTCAGAATCTGCTGTAAACAAATCAAGGTTCCACATTGGAACATTTCAGTCCATCTTACTTGTGATCAGATTCCATTACTAAATAACCTTAAGCTATTTGAGATAACAAATGATATCAAATGTGAGACATAAATGTAATAAATGCTTATTATTTCTAGAGTAATATATTTATATCTTAGACACTAATAGTAATATTCAATAGCAGGGGTTTTAATCAAATAAATGCCTGCTATGTGCCAGACAATGAGCTAGACTCATCATATATTGTATCATTTAACGTGAGCAATAGTCCTCTAAAAGCAGGTTTATACCATTGTTGTTGATGGAGAAATTGGAGCCCACACAGATGAAGTAACCTGTCCAAGGTCACAAAGAGCCAATGAAGGGCAAACCCAGGATTCAAGCTCAAGAGTGATATTCTCTGGCTCCTGCAGAACTTACTGCCTCCTATATCTCATTACTGCCTACATTCATATTCTAGGCTCCTTTGGGACACCCCCAAAATAGTAACAACATAATAATACCAATAACATATCTGTGCAGTGGTTTCCAGTCGGGGCATCTCACGTACACTATTGCCTTCACCCTGTAACTAGGTGAGACGAGTACAGGCATCTCAACAGATAAGGACATCAACCACCAAAAGCAGTTTAAGAGACTTAATGTTTACTTGGTTAAGAAGCAGAAAAATTGGAACTTCTTGTCCAGTGATATTTTCCTAACTCTACTGGCTCTAATGCCCCTCACCCGCCACAGGAGCTGCGGGGGAGAAACGTAATAATCAATGAATCATAACAGTCTTTTAAAAAAATCAGTTCTATCGGACAATTTAGACCTTTGCTAAAATAAACCAAAAATAAATAGTCATTTTCAAGTAAAGTCAAAGTATAACTCCCCCCACATAACTGGATCTGGTCATCTCCTTACCAAACATGGCCTCCTCCGTGCCAGGCAGTGCCGGGTGAGACAAGATGCTGCCATCCTTCACGGCAGACAAAGTACTCAAGCACTTTCCATAAAGACTGTGAATTTTTGATATTGAAAAAGTACTGAACTGGCTCTGGCAAAATAAAAGGTATTTCTGCCAAAGGGTTGCATTATTGGGATGTAAAAATATCAGTTTCTGCCACTCTTTGACCAGAGCAGAGGGCTCCCAGAATTCTGTGCAGAGCTTCAGCTTGGCCAGTTTCAGATCAACACTGCTCTGGTTGCTTTCGATGGCCCGCTCCAGAATGGCCAGCTTCTTCTCCAGAATCAGCTTCAGGGACCTCTTCCGCTTTTCCTGCTCTCCTTCCTCAATGGCATACAGGCCAGGACTTTTCATGACCTCGTCCTCAACAACAAAAACAATTTACAAATGCAAATGGAACTAGGACATCCTCAAAGTTTCAACAGTAGATTTACTTACAACCCCCAACGGAAATGTTATTTAGACTTTCTTAAACCACTTGTTTATCACAATTTCTTTTAATGAAAACTCGGTTCCTAACGTACCTGTGTCACCTAAGTATGTCTGGTCTTGTATTTATTTCACTTGATTGTCCGTTGTCATTTTAAACTTAGATTTATGTATCAATAACTAGCAAATGATGTCTTGAAAACCTTTTCTGAAAAGGCAACCTTACCAATGAAACAACCAAACGTATGACAAAATATGGTGAACTGTATGAGTGGTTCAAGATGAGGGATTAGGACAAATCCCTATGTTTTAGAAAAGGAGCACGTCACTGTAACGGTGCAATTCACTGAGCACTCCATTCTCTTTCACAAGTGCACTTTGCCTGTTCTGTTTCTACTCAGAACTGCCTCCCCTTGCCTGGTAATGATCTCCTCTTTTTTCAAGATTCTGTTCCAATTTCACCTTCTCTTGGCAGCCCTTTCTTCCTCCCCCACTACAAGTCACTCCCTCACTCCATTCCCAAATGACACGTGACAGCACTTACTACCCCAGGTTGCATTTATTCTTCACATGTCAGTCTTCCTCATTGGACTTTGAACAGGCTCAGGGCAAGAGCTCTATTCTAATAATCTTTATACGTCCGGTGCAAGGGTTCCTCATAAGAGTTCAAAAATTACTGCCAAGTAAATCAATTTGCCCAAAATCAGGAAGGTCATGCTAAGGTATTAAACCAGAATAGCCACACTTACCTGAAAAGCAACAAATGCCATCCACAGCTGAGTATCCCGAGGATTCTCCCGCACCCGCCTGTTAAACTCTTCCACCTTCGCCTTGAGAACCGCATTCTCGCTGTCTGGCAGTGAGTCTGGCTGCTTTGCTTCTTGCTCTGGAGGACCCTGTCCTTGTAACCACTGTGTAGTTGACTGATCATAAATGCCCAGAGGATTCAACCAGGTTGTTACAGGAGGAGCCACGTCATCTGAGTCCTTCACTGGGATAAATGAAATTGGCTCAGATGAGGGAGGTTCACTTTTACTGCTAACGGCAACTCCGCTGATGTTCATTAATCCCACGTTCTTCTTCGTAAAATAGCGTTCCACCTGCTTGCGTGAATGCTTCTTCCTGGCAGAAGCCCCTTCCCAAGATATGCACTGTTTCTTAGGGTTAATGCCAAGGCAGGAGTCTCCTTTCCTCTTGTATCTAATATTAGAAAAAAGAAAAAAGTTACTGAGGGAATATGTGCACTACCTCTGGATGACTGAAGGGTCACTAGATCTAAACTCTTGTTATGCAAGTTAACTGCATATATACAAATACACCTCACCTTCAAATTGTTTCTATTTAGAGACACACGAGGTTTAGCAATTAATTTTTTTCCACCTGATTTGACTTCTTCCTATAACACTTCGACTCTTCATTAACATCTCATGAATTTAAGATCATGTCTGTCTTCTAGATCTTAGTAATTTCTATTTTCCTGGAGCTTTGTAGTTAAGGAACTGTCACACACATTATGTCATTTGATCATCACAGCCACATGTGACAGGGAGGCAGAAATTATCATCCTCTCTTTTACACTGTTACTAAACAAGGACACTGAGACCTAGGAACCTAGGTCACCTGTCTCCTCAACCAGTCCTATTTTCTCAATATTGTCCTGTGTCCCAACTTAAGAAAATAACATATAGGTCTAAGATTCCTTTTTTAATCCTGAAACAAAGTATGTCAAATTAAATTACATTTGGTTATTTTCTACTCTACAGGAAAAGAGGTTGGGTTCTAAAATGCTTTTATGGAACATGTAGGCGTCCCCAGAGTTACAAATACATGACTACTGAATATTTGTGCAGGCATTTTGCTAAGGAAAACTGTCCATTTTTCTGTATGTATGTTAGCAAACAACCCAATTTAAAAAAATGGGCAAATGATCTGAACCGAAATTTCACAAAAGAAGACATGAATGGTCAATTAATGGAAAAGTACTCAACATTAGTCAACAAAGATATGCAAATTAAAACCATAATTAGGTATCCCACACAACCACTAGAATGGTTTAATTAAAATTAAAAAGACTGACAATACCAAATGTTGGTGAGTAATCTGTGGAGCAACCAGGACTCTCATTCACTGTTGGTGGGAAGCTAAACTGGCACATCACTTTGGGAAAGGTCTGGCAGTTTCCTAACAAACTAAACACAGACCTACCCTGTGACCCAGCAATTCTATGCCTATGTATTTACCCAAGAAAAAGGAAACCAAATGTCTACACAAAGACTTGAGCACAAACGTTCTCAGCAGCTTTATTCTTTTTTTTTTTTTTTTTTGAGACAGAGTCTCACTCTTTTGCCCTGGCTAGAGTGAGTGCCGTGGCGTCAGCCTAGCTCACAGCAACCTCAGACTCCTGGGCTCAAGCGATCCTCCTGCCTCAGCCTCCCGAGTAGCTGGGA
>CAUYSK010011793.1:0-10137 GCA_963575035.1 Avahi laniger | reverse complement strand
AATTTCTTTCTATTTTTGGTAGAGATGAGGTCTCGCTCTTGCTCAGGCTGGTCTCGAACTCCCGAGCTCAGAACGATCCGCCCACCTCGGCCTCCCAGAGAGCTAGGATTACAGGCGTGAGCCACCGCGCCCAGCCTTTGGTTTTGGTTATTTCTACCTCAGACCGAAGGCTCTTTAAGGTGGTGAGGCCCGAGGGCAGCATGTCTTTCCTTTCTGACTGCACTTTTAGACTGCATCTTGCTGGGAAAGAATTCCTTTTTCTTCTTACCAGCTCTGCCATTCCCTGGCTATGTGATAGGAGCATGGACTTTACCTTTTCTGTGCTTACATGTCCTCCTTTGTAAAACGGAGTCAATAAAAATAGAATCTACCCATCAGGTGCTGTGAGGGTTAAAAAGAGACAGTGTACTAAGTCCTGAGCACCGTGTCCGATCCAGACGGAGAACTCGACAAGGATCACCTGTCATCATAGCTCTTCTTAGCAGGAAACGAAAGGCACCCAGCACATAAGCTTGGTGAAGAAGGCAGGCTCAATAAATGTTCAAGGTCTTTCTCCTCTTTCTCTTCCCACCCTCTCATCCCATCACTTTAAAGCCAAGAATGATCAAAGGGGACCATGGCAATGGGCACTCGGGGTCTGAGGGGTTGAAATGGCAGGGCAGAGCTGGGTTGCTGGCCCTACAACAGAGCTCTCCTGACCCCAGATGTGGGTGCCCAGCATTCTTCTGCTTCCCCCTCACTGACAGTCCCCAGGCACCTTCTGGACACACCTCCTGACAGCCTCGAAGGAATGCCCAGCACAAAGGCCTCTGTCCAGCAAGGGACCTCTGTGGGGTGTGGCGTTCTCTGATGAGGCATGTATCAGCAAGCTGCCCTCCCCACCTTGCATCTCTCCAATCAGCCTTTAAGGAGATGATAGGGAAGAAAAGAAAGGCTGTGAAAACAGTCAGTGTTCAGACAAAGGGTGGAAAACAGCACAACTGCCCTCTCTTTCTGGCTTATTCCAAGTTATAGGCCAAGTGTATCCTGCCCCATTTTGGTGGCTTCCAGAGCCAGACAATAACATGGCCACACAGGTGAGCTCCAGGGACTAGAAATGGGCACTGCTCATTCATTCTTCAGGGAGTTCCAATTCTTCTGGCATGGAGCCAGGGGCTCTGAACACATAGCTGTCCCTTTCCTACTTTAGCCACCACCAGCTCCTTTTGACAGTCCCCTATTCCCAGTGCATCTCCATTCCCCACATCCAGTTTTCCCTTTGCCACTCGCCCCTCCTCCCAATCGTGTTGAATAATATAGCCTCCAGAACCAGGTCACAGGTTGTTTCTGGATGAAGCCCAATGTCTAATTTCCTGCAGAATATGTGTGGAAAACCATGAACCTCTGCCAACCCCATGGAGAGCCATGGAATTTTTAAAAAATTACACCAATGTTGGAATGTAATATTGTACAAATACTTTGAAAACACAGTTTGGGAATTTCTTAGAAAGTTAAACATACACCTTATGACCCAAGCATCCACTGCCGGGTATTTATCTAAGAGAAATGAAAGTGTGTATCCACACAAACCCTTGTACAGCTATGTTGATAGCAGTTGTATTTACAGTCACCAAAGAACTGAAAACATCCCAAATGCCCATCAACAGGTGAATAAATAAATAAATTGTCATATAAACCACACAACGGAATAGCACTCAGCAATGGAAAGCAAAGAACAACTGACATGCATGCAATAACATGAATGGGTCTCATCATTACATTGAATGAAAGAAAAGCCAGACACAAAAAGAGTCCCTATCCTATGGCTCCATTTATACAAAACTCTAGAAAATGCACACTATAGATCTTTGGTTGCCTGCAAATGATGGAGAGGGGCAAGAGGGAGAGACTACCAAGGGCCACAAGGGAAATTTTGGGGCCAATGGACATATTCATTATCTTGACTTTGGAGAGGGTGTACACATGTGCAAAGCTGATCAAACGTAATTTAAATATCTGCAGTTTATTGTACATCAATTATACTCCAACAAAGCTGTAGAATATTGCACCACAGAGTGCAGTTGATCCACTCAGAAGTAAGGTAGGAGTTTGAAATGTCCCAGCACGTGGGCAGCCTAGGGCTACTCTGAGGAGGGTGAGGCTACCTTGACTAGCATTCCGTGTTGGCAAATGTGAACTGATGTCAGCTCACTCGGGCTCTCTACCCACTGCTCAGCTGAAGGTGAGGAGATTGCCCTGCGCTTTTCAGGGCCACAGTTAAAGTTTGACCTTCAAATTTTCCTAAATTGAGTAAAATAATATGGTTTCAAGCCTGAAATAACTTCTTTAAATTGAGCTATAATTCACATAATGTAAAATTAACCATTTTAATGTGTACAATTAAGTGGTGTTTAGCACACTGCCAATGCTGTGCAACCATAGTTTTAGCTAGTTTTAAACACTTCTCTCACGCCAAAAGGAAACACTGTCCCCACTAGCAATTGCTCTCCATCCCCAACTCCCTACCACAGCCTCTGACAACTACTAACTTATTTTCTGTTCCTATGGATTCATTAGCTTGGGACATTTCATATAAATGGAATCGCACAGCATGTAATAACCTCTTGTGTCTGGGTTCTTTCACTCAGCATCATGTTTTTTGAGATTCCTTCACATTGTAGCATGGGTCAGTTCTTCATTTCTTTTCTATGGAAAAATCAGATTTCAGTGTATGGACCACAGTGACTTTTAACATCTTTGCCTTTTCTCCACTTTCCAAATCAAATCCCTCTGGCTAGAATCCATCCTAGGTGAAGTCTATATAACTGTCACAAGTAAGGGATGAGATGTGGGGTACTGACGTAGAGCAGGAAGAACACTTGGAGGTGTGGTTCTGACCTCCCAGGGGAACTTCCATTCTGCACAGGAGAAGGCTGGGCCTTCCCAGTCTATGACCAGGAGGGAACAACTTCAGCCACAGGGCGGAGTGAATTTGTAGCTCTTTTAGGGCACCATCTTGTTTCTCCGACAACAGTATGTGACAACTAGTTTTTTCTAATGAGCCTCTTTTGAGAGAGCAATGGGGCAAACTGGGTACTAAATATAAGATGGTGATATACAGCCACTGCTAGAGTTTTACAAAGTGAACATCCCCTCCTCAACCCCCTCAGTAGCCCCTGAAAGCCAATTCAATTGTTCTTTCACACCCATTTGTATGAGTTTGTTGGGGCAGTTGTAACAAATGCCCACAAACCCGGGGGCTTAAAACAACAGCAATTCATTCTCTGATAGTCCTGGAAGCCAGAAGTTTGAAATCCAGGTGTTGGCAGGGCTGGTTCCGTCTGGAGGCTCTGAGGCCTCATGGCTTCATGGCTCTCTCCTAGCTTCTGATGGCTTCCAGGAATCCTTGGTGTTCTTTTTCTTGTTGGTGCATCATGCCAATCCCTGTCCCTGTCATCACACAGCCTTCTCCTCTCATTGTGTCTCTGAGTCTAAATTCCCTTCTTATTGAAAGAGTTCACCCTAATGACCTCATCTTAACTTGATCACATCTGCAAAGACCCTATTGCCCAGTAAAGTCACATTCACAGGCTCTGGGGATGAGGACTTCAACATATCTTTTGGGGGGACACAATTCAACCCACCACACCATTGAAGCCTGTGAGTTGAGCACTGCCCGCAGTTGTTGATAACAGTATTTCTATCACAGATTCTAGCCCACATCTCTGTACAAGTGAAACATCAGTCAAGTCTGTCTTTGGAGTAATAGCCATCTGTTGATTCTGGCTCTCAACCGTCTGCCAGGTCTGTCTCCTTCCACTGCCCTGGTTTATCCTCGTCATCTTTTCCCTGGACTCCTGCCACAGCCTCCTCCCAGGAGACCTCCCTTGTCTCCAGTCTCTGCTTTCCTATTAGTCTTCCATACTGCAGTCACAGCAACCTTTCCAAAACAATGATCTGATCATCTTCCCTGCTCAAAAATGTGGTGGCTTCTTACTCCCTCCAGGGAAAGTTCCAAAGACTCACTAGCATTTTATACTAAGGGCTTAGCATAGTACCTGGCATAGAGCAGGTGTTCAGGAGATGTTTGTGTAATGAATTCTGACTAAGGAGACCTGAGAAAGCTTTCCAGGAGAAGTGACATCTGAGTGGGACCCCAATGAGTGAATAGGATTCATCTGATAGGGAAAGAAGACAGAGTGGGAGATGCAAACATGGATGAAAAAGAGATTCCTTAAAGGAACTAACCTTCTATAAATAATTATATTACAAGGCTGCAAGCAATCAGTACCTTCAGAAAACAGAAATGTCCTATGGGAGTTCACAGAGGAGGTAGTAATCTATAGTTTGTTTTGTATTTATAATCACTGGTGTTATATTTATTTATTGGTCTGTCTCCTCCATTAGCCTGGAAGCTCCTTGATGGCAGCATATGTGTATCACTACACTCCAATTGTGTCAAGTGCTTAGGAGTATCCATTATTGAGTCCACTCTGAAAATGCCCCAGTGTAATTATTATTACTGACAGCCTTCCTATCAAAAATGCCAATGCTGCCAGTTTTCTTTTACCTCCACTGATAGAGTTGGAAAGAAGGAATATCCACAACTAATGTTCATATGGACCTTTGGAAAGCTAGTGTATTCCAGCTCCTTCCTCCTCCTTCTCCTCTCTCTTTCTCTCTCTCCCCCAACCCATCTTTCTCTCAGTAGTTGGAGATGAACTGGTAAAGGTATATGAAGGCCAGCATCAGAAAATGCCCTGGATGTTAGGCAGAGAAGTTTGGTCTTCAGTCTGTATGCTGTAACCTGGCAGAGCCAGTGCCAGAATTGTGTCATAGGAAGAACCCCATAAGAAGTCCACAAAGAGATGGGAAAGAACCATTGTAAGCTGAAGCAACATTCCAGGCAAGGGTCATAAGCATGGGGTGGGTGTTGAACAAGCACAGGGTAATGGTTTTAGAAAGGAGGAGATGGACTTGAGTGACATATATGGAGAAAAATATGATAATCAGAAATGGCCAGAAATAAAATGGGCTGCCTCATAAGGGAGTAAGTTTCCTGTCCCTGAAAATGTATGTCCAAGCATATGCCAAGAAACCACTTCCTGGGGACATTGAATAGAGAATTCAGGCATCACAAGTAAGGTTAGGCTAGATGACTTGATGATTCCATCTAACACACAGATTTCATGACAACATCTTCTAAAATGCTAGAGAATTATTAGCACCAAATGACCAATTCACTAGTGAGGGGGTGTAGAGGGATGACTCAGAAATAACTCCACAGCATCTGGTGAGTTCACCAGTATTAAAGTGAGGGTTGAGGTGATCAGGGAAGAAGACAAGTTAAACTTTGGACACACTGAGTTGAAGATATGAGAGGGCTAGCCAGGTGAGCAGGTGAGATGAACTGTCACAAATCTGGGTCTGATGTTCTGGTGACAGGCTGGAGATCCAGATTTGAGTGTCATTGGTTTACTTCATATACCCAAACAACTATGGTGGGAACATACACAACAGGAAATAAAACCCTTTACAAAAGGAACAAAGAAAATAACATCCTTAGCAATAAACATGACAACCAATGTACAAGATCTCTATAAAGGAAATTCTAAAACACTCCTGAAAGACTTGAAAGTAGACATGAATGAATGAAAAGACACCCTTTGCTATTAAATAGGATGACTCAACATCATAAAGATGTCAGTTCTCTTTAACTTATAACAGACTTAAACCTAAGGCATGAAACTATAAGAATTCTAGAAGAAAATGTTGGGAAAACTCTTATAGACATTGGCCTAGGCAAAGAATTTATGAAGAAGACCCCAAAAGCAATCATAGCAAAAACAGAAATAAATAAATGGGACCTGATCAAATTAAAAAGCTTTGCACAGCCAAGGAAACAAGCATTAGAGTGAATAGACAACTTGCAGAATGGGAGAAAATATTTGCATGCTATATATCTGACAAAGTGCTGATAACCAGAATCTATAAAGAACTCAGGCTAATCAGCAAGAAAAAAAATCAAATGACCCCATTAAAAGAACAGAAACTTTTCAAAAGAAGATAGACTAATGGCCAACAAACATATGAAAAAATGCTCAACATCTCTAATCATCAGGGAAATGCAAGTCAAAGCCACGATGAGATATTACTTAATTCCAGCAAGAATGGCTTTTATCAAAAAATCCCAAAATAACAAATGTTGGTGTGGATGTGGAGAGATACGAACGCTCATACACTGTTGGTGGGACTGCAAACTAGTACAGCCTCTATGGAAAGTAATATGGAGATAGCTCAAAGAACTAAAAGCAGAACTACCATTACTGGGCATCTACCCAAAGGAAAAAAAAAGAATTCTATAAAAAATACATCTGCACTAGAATGTTTATAGCAGCACAATTCACAATTGCAAAGATGTGGAAACAACCCAAGTGCTCATCAATACACGAGTGGATTAATAAAATGTGGTATATGTATACCATGGAGTACTACTCAACTATAAAAAACAATGATGAACTAATATCTCTTGTATTAATCTGGATGAAACTGGAGCTCAGTCTTCTAAGTGAAGTATCCCAAGAATGGAAAAACAAGCACCACATGTACTCACCATTAAATTGATACTAACTGATCAACACTTATGTGCATGTATGGAAGTAACATTCATTGGGGATCAGGCAGGTGGGAGTGGGGAGAGGGAGATGAATAAATTTACACCGAACGGGTGTGGTGCATGCTGTCTGGGAGTTGGGCATGCTTGTAGCTGTGACTTGGGTGGTGCAAAGGTGATTTATGTGACCAAAGCATTTGTACCCCATAATATTCTGAAATAAAAAATTATAAATATCAAATGAAATCCCAAATAAAAATACCAATAATCTTTTTAATGTTACTAGACAAGTTGATACTAAATTTCATATGGAAGAAATAAGCATTCAAGAATAGCCAGGAAAACATACTATAGGATACTTCTGGTTGTGACCAACATGGAGTAGCCTCATTTCTCCCAGGTGCCCCTTCTTACAATTAAACAAACATGGACACATTTCACAACAATGTGAATATGCTGAACAATACTGAACTGTATAGTTACAAACAGTTAAGATGGTAAATTTTATGTTGTATGTATTTTACTACACTTTAAAGTGTTTCAAAAAGCAAACTACAGAAACAGACAAACAAAAACCTGGACATAACATAACAAAGAAGCATAAAAAGACTTTAGAAGGTACAAAGAAAAGATGACCACCCTAGGGTCCTAGACTTGAGAAACAACACAGCAATAAGTTTCTTGGGTTTCCTTATTGACTTCCATATATTATATTCTGGGCAGCCCACTGCAGAAGCTTCCAACATGGAACTGCCAACAGACACAGGCAAACAAACGAACAAAAAGCTCACAGGCAGGAGACAGTTGAACTCAACACCATCAATCAATTAGATATAACCAACATCTATAGACTACTTCATCCAACAACAGTAGATACATGTACTTCTTAAGCTCACATAGAGGTCTGGGCCATAAGCACACCTTAACAAATTTAAAAGAAATCATACAGTGTGTGCTCTCAGACCACAGTGGAATTAAACTATGAATCAATAAAAGAAAGATAACTGGAAAATCCCAAAACTCATGGAGATTAAACAACATACTTCTAAAAAACACATGGGTCAAGGAAGAAATCTCAAGAGAAATTTAAAATATATTTTGAACTAAATGAAAATGAAAACAATTTATCAAACTTTGTGGAATGTGGCAAAAGCTGTGCTAAGAGGGTAATTTATAACTTTGAATGCAAATATAAAAAAGAAGAAAGATCCAAAATTAATAATCTGAATTCCATCCACAGGAAGTTAGAAAAATAAGAGCAAATTAAATACAAAGTAAGCAAAAGAAAATAAATAACAAAAGTTAGGGTAGAAATCAATGAAATTGAAAATCAATAGAGGAAATCAATAGAGAAAATCAACTTTAAAAAGCTAGTTGTTTGAAAGATCAATAAAATTGACAAGCCTCTAGCCAGGGCTAAGAAAAAACAGAGAGGGTATATATTATTAATATCAGAAATAAGGAGGGGACATAACTCCATGCATCTCATGCAGATTAAAAGCATAATAAAAGAATATTATGAACAACTCTATGTTCACAAATTTAATAACCTAGATGAAATGAATCAATTCCTTGAAAGACACAATCTGTCAAAACTTACATAAGAAGAAACAGACAATCTGAATAGGCCTGTATCTATTAAAGAAATTGAATCCATAGGTAAAAACCTTCCCAAACAGAAAGCACCTGGCCCAGAAGGGTTCACTGGTGAATTTTACCAAACATTTAATGAAGAAATGATACCAATTCTCTATAATCTTTTTCAGAGTATAAAAGCAGAGGTAATACTTTCTAACTCAATTTAATAAGGCCAACATCACCCTAATACCAAAACCAGACAAAGACTTTACAAGAAAAGAAAACTATAGACCAATCTCTTGTGAACATAGATGGAAAAATGCACAATAAAATATTATCAAATCAAATCCAACAATATGTAAAAAGAATCATACACCATGACCAAGTAGGATTTATCCTAGGTATGCAAGGCTGATTCAACATTTTAAAATCAATTAACCTAATCCATCACATCAGCAGGCTACAAAAAAAAAATCCCATGATCATATCAATAAATACAAAAAAAGCATTTAACAAAATCCAATACTCATTCATGATAAAAATCAGTAAACTTGCAATTGAGCGGAACCTCCTCAACTTGATAAAGAATATCTACAAAAAAACCATACTCAATGGTGAGAAACTAAAAGCTTTCCCACTGCAATTGGGAACAAGGTAAGGATGTCCCCTCTTACCATACCTTTTTCAACATTGTCTCAGAGTCCTAGATAATGTTACTAAGAGAAGAAAAGGAAATAAAAGGTATATGGATTGGGAAGGAAGAAATAAAACTGTCTTTATTTGCAGATGACATGATCTATGTAGAAAATCTGAAAGATTAAAAAAAGAAACTCCTGGAACTAATTAGTGATTATAGCAAGGTTGCAGGATACAAGGGTAATATACAAAAGTTAATCACTTTCTTATATACTGCCAATGAACAAATGGAGTTTGAAATTTAAAAAACCCACAATACCATTTACTTACATTAGCAACCAAAAATGAAATAGGTAGGTATAAATCTAAGAAAATATGTACAAGATCTATATGAAGAAAACTATAAAATTTTGATGAAAAAATCAAAGAACTGAATAAATAGAAAGATATTCGACATGCATTAATAGGAAGACTCAATATTGTCAAGATATCCGTTCTTCCCAACTTGATCTATAGATTCAATGAAATATCAATCAAAATCCCAAGAAGTTCTTTTGTGGATATCAACAAACTGATTCTAAAGTTTATGTGAACAGGTAAAAGACCCACAATAGTCAGCACAATATTGAAAAAGAACAGAGTTGGAGGATTGACAACTACCGAAACTCAAGACTTACTATAAAGATACAGTAATCAAGACAATGTGGTATAGCGAAAGAATAGACAAATAGATCAATGGAACAGAATAGAGAGCCCACAAACATCCCCCCAGAAATATGGTCAACTATTCTTTGACAAAGGAGCAAATGCAACATAATGGAGCAAAGACGGTCTTTTCAACAATTAGTGTTGGAACAACTGTACATCCACATGCAAAAAATGAAACTAGATGCAGACCTTATACCTTTTGCAAAAATTAACTCAAAATGAATCATAGACCTAGATGTAAAACACAAAATTATAAAACCCCTGGGAAGATAACATAGGAAGAAACCTAGATGACCTTGGAGCATGGCAATGACTTTTTAGAAACAACACTAAAGATATGAACCATGAAATAAAGAATTGATAAGCTAGACTTCATTAAAATTCAAAACTTTGGTTCTGCAAAAGACAACATCAAGAGAATGAAAAGACAAACCATGGGCCGGGCACAGTGGCTCACGCCTGTAATCCTAGCTCTCTGAGAAGCCGAGGTGGGCGGATTGTTTGAGCTCAGGAGTTCGAGATCAGCCTGAGCAAGAGTGAGACCTCATCTCTATTAAAAATAGAAAGAAATTAATCAGACAACTAAAAATATATAGAAAAAAACTAGCCGGGCATGGTGGCGC